>JAUZSZ010000115.1:7995191-8006110 GCA_034780575.1 Labeobarbus marequensis | reverse complement strand
TAAACTTTTTGGCAAACAAAGGGGATTTACTATTAAAGTTAAAACATGGAAGAAATGTTGTTTGATCATTCCTTAAATAAAGTTTTCATAATGTATGTACATTCTGCTGAACAATAGTAATTTTTGTTCAGTAATGAAAATTAGTAATTAGTAATGAAATAGTAATTTCTGCTGCAATGTCTTCAAATAAAACCGGACTTTTATTTTGACTGGTTGCTGTGAATACCTTAAGATTTCTGTGTGTATATGATATGATGCTAGTTTTACTCAAATGAAATGGGAAAACACTCATGAAGTGACTCTCAGAACAGATCTGGAGATGTTGTTCGTGTATTTATGTCTTCATTGAGACGGCAGACGCTGAAATCACCGCGAGCGTCACGCGCGCTTCAGTCTGTGTGTGGTAAAGGAAAACGCGCATCTCTGCCATTCATTCATACAGAGATATGATCGCGTAATATGAATTAATGCTCATCAGATTGCGTAAATCAGTGGGAAATGAATAGAAATGATGATTCTGTGTAAAGAAATATCAAGTAAACATGTATAAAAATATAAAAACCCTGGCAAAGCTATTATTATCAGCGCATGTGAGCAGAGCATAGCGGAGAGCAGATCAGTGAAGGAGATTTTAGCAGCGTTGCCCAGTACAGCTGTACTACAGCATGTCACAGCACAGTAAATAACGCTACTGCAAACAGGAACAAGGATACTACATAGAAATTTCCTGTCGGTGCGTTATTTGAGCGGACTTAGCTTCTCCGGTGAGCATGAGCGGTAACTGAGCAGAATGCACACTGATAGAGCGGAATACTGAACGGAGCGTCACGCGGCGCAGTGATGAGAGTGAAATCTGAACACTGCTGGGCGGTGCGGCGCGGCATATATTTTCGGCGGCCGAAAATTCAGTGCATCCCTAGTAAATGAACTAAACGATTCTTCGAGGCACATAATTTGCCTCGATGGTTTTTTGCATTCGAGTTACTCGAGGAATCGTTTCAGCCCTAGTTAGTTGTATCCACCAAAAACAATTCAATGTGGCAGCCCAGCATCAGCATTTCCAAAACAGATGCATGGCACTGGGAATCTCACGTGCCAGATTTGCCACAGCAGATCCACATTCTGTGCACACTTACAGTATGAGGCACATGGAAGCCTCATGTTACGGCTCATGGACAGTAAACACGGCCTCTGGGATGAGATGAGCGGACGGACAGATACTGCACTCGTTCACTAGAACCAGCATGCACAGAACAGCAGATCTCCATGCACAACGTGTTAGTCATTTTCATTCACAGGCTTCTCTGCTCACAGTTTTAGCATTGACTTTAAGACCCGTTTACACTATAAAGTTTTAATACTCATTCTAATTATATGAGAATGGGCATATCCACATTACTATATTGATAACGACACACAAGAGCAAAATAATCTGAATCCCTTTTAGAACATTTTTTCCAGTTAATGAACGATAAAACATTGACAGCCAAACAGAATCCACCTAAATTTAATGCTCACGCATTTAAAGCAGCAGACAACATAACTGCAGAGTATTTTTGAATAAACACATTTATCACCCGTTGGTGTGGATGCTATTATTGTAATCGTTATCTTAGTTATTGTTCTTGTTGAGAAAAAGCCCTACATCAAAGTTCAAAATCACATCCCTCTCTATTAGTTCCATTGTTCCTACAAAACTTTGCAAGCAAGATTTTGTTTAATTCAGATTTTAATCTGAGATCTGAGAGTTTACGCTAAGATTTTGTTTAAACCACTCAACTTTAAGGCTAAAAATACACTACATGGCTTTTTAAAACACTAGGAATCAAACTCTTGCCAACTTTGCAAAAATCTACGCAAAAGTTGTGTAGCGTATTTCAACCTTTAGTTTATGCTTTGGTAACAGTTATGCAAATGCCTCTAATAATTAGCAAGGCCCTGAATGAAGGACTGGATATTAATTGCACAGATTATAACGGTCTGCACAAGTGCTGTGTGTTCTTTGGCACGGTTACAGGATGTGTCTGGTAGTGCCATGTGTTTTCAATGGAGCCCTGCTGTCCTTAAATTTCATCTGTCTGTCTAACTTCCTGGGTACAGCATGGCTTCAGCAACATTTTGTTTATTTGAGAAGGGAAACGCAGGCTTCTCTAAAAGAGTTTTGAAAGGTGAAGATCTTGTGAACACCAAAGCATCGTTTATGACACATCAGAATCTATTTAGAGCTCATTGCTTTTGTTCTAGTTCCTCAAATATTATAGAGGCTAGAGGACATTGAACAGACAATCAGGATGATGGGCAGCTACACAAAGTGCAGAGACATCAACATTTCCCTGCATCTTAAAGCCAACTTCTGCTAAATCTATTTCAGACCGGAGGAGGAGGAAATTAAGCTATAATGTCTGGTGGGGATCTGAATAGTTGCCAAGTTCTGTGAAAGACATTTGCAGCTTTGAAACAGAAGACAAAGTGCAGCGTAAGAGCACTTTGAGCAATGCACTGTGGTGAATACTGGAGAACAAAAACAAATTATGCAAGACCCAAAAAAAACAAAAAACTTAAATATTAGTGAGAAAGTCTGATTCATTCCCCATGGCATTTTAGATAAATCAATACACAAACAGAACAAGAAATACAACTAAGATTAGAAGTAGGGCTGGGTGATATATCAAACACTAACAATATAGGCCTATTTTGCCAAAATTTAAACTTAAGAAAAAGAAACTGCATTTGAGCAGATTAGATTAATTCTGTCTGAATTAACTCAAACTGTCAGTTTTAGTGAACCGATTCAAAATGTTTGTTTCTCGATGGCATTTTACATATTAAAATGTATTAATAAAAATGTGTTTTAAGCAAATCTTACTGTATGTTATTGTATAGTACTGTATGATGCATAATAAATAAATATCCATAAATAAATAAATAAATATTTGCCTTGATTGTTCTTTTTTTTTAACTGCATTAATGTTGTATTTTACTTATTAAATTAAAGATTTTGAATTGCTACAATAGATGTTTGGTTAAAATGATGGCTCCTGTTACTGGAGAGAGAGAGAGAAAAAGAAAAAAACCCTTTCAAGCCATTGTAGAGCAAATGCATAGATAAAATTGTATGTCTATATTGAATATTGTGTATATATTATACTCTTTTGGCTATATCACCCAGCCCTGGTTATAAGGAATGAGATACTCTACAAAATAAAAGAAATCCAAGCTTAATAATAGGCAACTATATGAACACCTTTGAAATACTGCATGGTGCAACACACTCTCCTCAGCAGGCGATCAGTGTTAAACAAAACACACGTCAGGCTGCACTTACCATTTTTTTGTTATTCTACTTCATGTGAAGGAGGAGGAAAGAGTGTAAGTATAAAAAAAGTCAAACAGGAGAGAATGAAGGCTTACTTTATAACAACTATGCTAAATACGTTTCAAAAATGAACTTTGAGAACCCATCTATATATAGTGTTATCTACTCTCATTCAGAAAATGCCACAACAAACTCCAAATGGATCATCTGAGTGGGCAAAAAGTAGAGAGTGTGAGTGCAGAGCTCACCTTAATCTCAATGTTGCCCACTTTAGCTGTGGAGCGGATGATGGGCCTGCCCACCAGTGCTGGGAAGATGTGCTCTGGGAAGTTGGATCCGGCATAGCCACACTTGACAAACTAAATGATTGAGAGGGAGAGAAAGAAAACTAATGTGTAAAGTAATAAAATAAAGTAACTGTGTTCTTACACAGGAGACCCAACAAGACAGCAAAACAAAACTGAATTTTTGACTCCTTAAACCATGTTGATAATTGGCTATTGTTATGGTTCGCTGGTGCAGAGGTTATTATGCATCAATAAAAAAAAATTAAATATGACTGCCGGGGTTCCCACACCTTTTGACCAATGAATTTCCTTCACTTTTACAAGTGTTTATGATTACCAGATAAATATATCAATTAGACTGCACTAACAAATAGCAATTTCTAGCTTATTAAATATTTTACAGATAAAAAATAAAATAAAATTACTGACTTTTCAAAAACCCTGTAAGATTTGGTTAATTAACATGATTTTTCCAATCCTGGAAATCACAATTTTAACATTTCCTCATATTTTCAAGTTTTTAATAAGAATGCGATAATACACAGATGGGTTAGGCTATGTTTTATAGAATAAAGATATAAAATAATAAAATGCAGAAGTTAGCATCCCCTTAGTTTCCTTTAACAAAAACCATAACAGATTTTTCACAGATTTTTTGATTGCTGCAGAAAATAACCTCTGTGACCAACAAAAGTTTATTATTTTTATATTTTGTTCATTAGGGATGCATGATCATGATTTTTTTTAAGCAATTGGGCTGATTCCAAAATGACATTTTTTTAAGCAAATTGATTTACTTATTTATTTGCTCTCTTACAGGCTGAACCTTACCAGTATTAACCAATAAAATACCTGTAGCCACCTGAAATTAGAGGTAACCACTGTATTTTAATCATGATCCAAACAATGACACTGCACACATGTAGCATGGGCTTCTATTCTCTCCTCTTTTGTCCATCTTCAGCGTGTCCAGTGTCAGGCCTCTGTTATTGTCCTGTTTACAGACTTCATAATATTTCCACACAAATGGCATTTTGGGAAATGATTGCAATGCAGTATGTGTGCAAGTTCGGAACAGATATCAGCCAAAAAAAAACAAACAAAAAAAGTCCAGCTCCTATTTATGGCCGGTTGACCAGTGCATCTCTATTGTTCATCATGATAATCTTCACAAATGAACACAACTTTTATGAACTGTAAAGTCTAAATGCAATTGGCCGATGTAAAAAAGCAAAATTATAGGCCAAAGAGAAAATCTGAAAGTTGGAAAGTTTACGTTAGACTGTAAAAGTGTGAGTATAAACACAAAGAGGCTGTAAAGCAAAAAGAGTAGATGAGTTTTCCTGCTTGGCGTGAAGTTTAATGTCACCAACAGCCTCTGTAGCCCTATTTAGCAACTTGTTAGCAACTGCCTTTTTTAAGACACTTAAAAAGTTCAAGTAGGATTTAAAAAAAAAACAAGTGGGGCATAACTGATGAATTTTATGCTGTAGAATAAAATGTGTAAACATCTCGGGCTTGTGTTAACCACAGACCTTATTTCAGACCTACAGCGAGTTTCCGTGTTTTAGGTCTCATTTCTGCGGCATTCTATAGTTAATTTAGTGGTCTGCAAATATTTATAAATGTGTTTTAAATTGTTTTAAATATAGTTTCTTGACTTAAAGGGATAGTTCACCCAAAAATGAAAATTCTGTCATCATTTACTCACCCTCAAGTAGTTCCAAACCTGTGTGAATTTCTTTGTTCTGTCGAACACAAAGGAAGACATTTTGAAGAAAGCTTGTAATCAGGCTGTTTTGGGGCACCGTTGACTTCAATAGTAGGGAAAAAAAAAACACTATGGAAGTCAATGGTGCCCCAGAACTGCTCTGCTTCCCACATTCTTCAGAATATCTTCTTTTGTGTTCAGCAGAACAACGACATTCATTTGGAACTACTTGAGGGTGAGTAAATGATGACAGAATTTTCATTTTTGAGTGAACTATCCCTTTAATTCCGGCTCACCAGACTTGCTGCAACAACATAGGAATGTGAATGTAATGAAACGACTGATCTGTCTACTACTAGACAACTGACTCAGCGAGAACATCCCATATGGTTTAAGATGTTTAACGTTAATTCTTCATCCAAAGCTCCTGACAGTAGAGCCGCAACCAACCAAAATATTCAGAAGAGTGGTTGATGGACAGTACTTGCTCTATGAATCATCCCCAACAAATACCTGTTTGCATTAAACTCAATATCTTTTTTTCTCATATTCCAAAAATGGTCTGAAGGCATTCAGGCTCATTTATTGGTCGTCAGACAAGTAGAGACTTTTTCTCTGTGCAAGCTGTGGTTTTAACAGGTGACATCACTTCCTTCTAAGCCTGACTCATGGCGCTCTGTTTCATTGGCTGTCCTGATCTAAACACTTTTGCCATTTACTAAAAATACACCAAGAAATATTCCCTGAGCCACATTATTTCCAGATCCAGAGTTAAAAACCTGCCTGCATGACGTCAGGATATATGACCACGCCCCCAAATTCCAGGGCAACTATCAAGCATCATTTTTATTATGTAGAATGACTTAATTTTATAATCTACAAAGACAGACCTTCGCCAGTGTTAGTGAAACTCGATTTACACACCTTTCCATCCAGACTAACTCTAATGGCGAGGTGGGGAAGTAACATCACCCTATGCTTGCAATATGCAAAGCGTTATCAAAGCAAATGCATGATTTCATAACTTTATAATAACTTTAACCATAGCGACGCAAAATTCATTTTAATATTCTGTTTTGGTTGGAGCAAGCTAGCAAACTAAAACAACCCTGCTAGCTTCAGAACATGCAAAACGGTTTATGCTCATGCAACCGACCCATAACCGAAATATTTACTTGTGCCGCTGTATTTATATTATCATATAGTGACAAATCAGGAAAATATAACCAAATCAAGCCACATTTAGCAGGAACTGTGCTGTTAGCGTCTAACGCAGTCTGTGGAGTAAGTAAACGCTGGTTTTTAATTAGGATGAATATAGACTAGAAATCATTTTAGAGTCGGATAACGCAGAGGCAGAGTAAAGGCAGCTGTCAGACATTCCTTACAGCTGCGCGAAGCTTTCGTGACTTCCTGTTAGGGTCTGCCTGCGTTACTCTCATTGAACTTTACTCAAAAGCTAAACGAGCCAAAAGTAAATGTCATGTGTTAGAGTTGCGGACGTACCCCTGTTCCGTTATCACAAACCACCACCTTTCTTCCTTGGCTGTCCATCTTTCAAAGCCCCGGAGCCGTCAAAGGCAGCCCAACTTTCTGAACAAAGTGCCACAAGCACTCAGCAGTAGGAGGTTTCACTTCCTGTTCCAGATACTCGCGCGAGCGGATCAGCCTGTATATTCACAAGCCCCGCCTCCCGCGGTCGGATTGGCTGATAAGACTTCCAAGCGGTCTGTGATTGGACAGTTGGGGAGTCATTCACAGAGACTTCGCTGAAGTAAACAGATCTGGTTCTATTATGGTTATAATTTGCATTGCTATTATTTGTATGTTCCTGTTCTCTGCAATAAAAAAATAAAAAAGCTCCATATACCGTATGTAACATCATTTGTCAGTAATTTTTTTAATACTATTATGTCATTAGTGGTGCCTTTAGTTTAAATCCTTGTCAATAAATCAGTAAATCCTTGATTAATATGAATATTTTAATTATAAACGTGTCTCCACGAAGAATTCAATAAAATTCTAGTACATTTAATCTATTAAATACAGAAAAGTGAGCGAGGTTTTGGATATGGTAAAATTAAATTTATTTTAGTGAATAAAATACCAGCTATCAGTTTGTTAGGGTGGTCACACAAAATGTTATTTTAGCCTTGCGTCTAGAAAATATTCAATCTTTCTGCTTCTAAAAGTTTCATGTGGCCGCACACATTTAATTTTAACGTGGCTTTCAGCACTGCATCATTAAAGTTTGACTTTCACCGTTATTAATCCTGTAAATGTGGTGTTTACATGGAATAATCGTAGTCTGAGTTTACCTTAAAATACGAACCCAGAGTCTGCGATGGGATACATCAGTGGGAAAGTGATTAAAACGAGCATTTTTCGGGGCAAAGCAAAAAAAAAAAACATTGTCGAACAACAATATAAAACGTGGGAAACTATTAATTGGTTATTCTACAATTAACTACAGTTGGAAAATCCTATAAATTGATAAAACTATAAAACTGTTAGGCGTGATGACTTGTTAGCAACGTTAGAAATATAACAGTTTAAAAAATCACGAGTGTGGTGTAACTGGTGTGTTTCATGTTGTAGATTAAAACGTGACAGCGTCTTGAGTTTATTTAAGGGATTTAACCAAAATCCCAATCAAAAACCCCTTTGACTTTGAGAGGATGAAACTCTTCTGGGTTTTTGTTTACAACGTGACGTCATAGTTCCGCCACTCTATATTTGGACACAACAAGCCGTGGACCAATCAGTTTATCACATTGTCCCACCATAGGCCACGCCCACTTGCGTGTAGTCGCGGCACTACGACTGTTTTGAGTTCAGTTGAGTTTGACTTCGGAAGGATTCCGGTATCGGAAGGAGTGGGTTGTTTATTAGGTTGGTTTGAGAAAGCCAATTTACTGAAATCCTATTTAAACTTATTATTATTATTATTATTATTATTATTATTATTAGGGTGCTTGTAAAATGCAAGGCACTCACTATTGTTATTGCTCATACTTATTATTATTTTCTTTTTCTTCTTTATTACGCCGAAATTTCGTCGCGTAACTCCTCCAGCANNNNCGGAACGCTTCCTCGCGCTCCTAGTTTCCGGTCGGAACGCTTCCTCGCGCTCCTAGTTTCCGGTCGGAACGTGCCGCTCTTTCATCAGCGGAACATCAACATGGCGGCGGTGCTTTCACCGAGACCCTGCGATAGCAATCCTGCGACTCCTGGGACGCAGTCGGTGAAGGTTTGTGGGTGTTTAGGGTTACATCTTGTTGCATAGACAACAGTTATTGCATTGTAAGGCATACATCTGTGCAGACACTGCGTCTATAACCGCGGGAACGTGAGCAACACTCGTCTTTGTTTGTTTACTATTAGCCTACTAGCCGATGGCGCTAAAGATATAGATGAACAGACGATGCTCGGATAAATGATGCTTTTAAAACAAATTAATGCATATGAACGGAACCCAGCTGCCTTCCTAGCTGTTTTTGGACTGTAACTGAAAGCTTCAAAGGCCTCAGTGATTTTATGGGCTTCAGACCTAGGTAGCCCCTCCAAACATATCACTCATTCTAGATTGAAAAATCCTTGACAATCATGTTTCTGACTCTTTAAACAGGATGACATTGAGGAGAACTCCAGTGATGGTAGTCAAGCCCCCAAGAGACGCAGGATGGGCTCAGGGGACAGTTCCAGGAGCTGTGACACATCCAACCACGAGCTGGGGTGAGAGCTCATTACACACAAAGTCCTGCACGGGCCTAAAATTTAGGCCCTAGCCCGGCCCGTGTCCGACAGCTTAAAGACCCGATCTAAATTTAGCCTTCTCAAATCATCACGACTTTTCTAAAATTAAATCTATAGTTATAAAACCGCTCCACAATGTTAGTTTTATAAGCTTAACCTAGATAAATGTGCACTGACGCGTATCCAGTCGTTTGTGCGGAGAGTTACAGGACGCGCCGGAGCGATCACTCGCACTGGAAACATTTCAAAATACGCGTCATTGTTCCTCATAAAGGTAAGCGTAATGGGATACATTGTTCGGAACTGTAAAGGGTCTACTTTTATTTGTGTGCACGCGAAATATCAACAAAACGTGCTTTTATAAAATAAAGAAAAAAAGCGGTTTTGAGCAGGAGCGCTTCTGAACAGCTCTAAAGGCGCATTCAATGAGGAGACGGCGAGTCAGGATCATCAAATGCATGGATGATCCAAAATGCAGCTTTTCCCGAAGCATTGAGAATTTTTAGTAACCACATTCTCCAAATTCTCTCTGATGCTCTACATGGTCAACGGTGTCCTGTATGCTAATGGTGCGAATATGCGTTGCGTATTGCGTAGGCGATGTGTAATTTATAATATTTCATACAGTCGCCATGTGTCCTCTGCGCGTAGGCCTATGTGGGCACAATTAAAGGAGAGAAACTAAACGAGTCCGACCCGAGCCCGATCTGTTACAAAAAAAAGGCCCGAGCCCGGCCCGAATGGACTCGGCGGGGCTTACAGACCTCTAATTACGCACAATTTCTATTGAGCCATGCTGATCTGTAAATTCCTTTTAAGGCAAGACACCCAGGTGGATAGGGTATATCAACATACTACCCCAGATTAATTGGTTATATGCAAATGAGGTAGTGTGTGTATATATATATATATAATACACACACACACAAAGTATGTGTGTGAGTGGATTGTGGATGTCTCCTTTTATCACTTCGTAAATCTGAAAATGCTGTCAACAGCCAGCATGAAAAGAAAATAATTAAAAAGCAATTAAATTGTGCAAAGTGAAAACTCATTTTGAGAGTGCAATAAATAAAGTGGAATAAAAGAAACACTTAAACATGATTTGGGGTGTTTTCTTCCCACTAGTCTGACCTTATGAAAAGTCAAACTACCCAAAATCTCAAAACTGACCAGTGCTTGAAGGGAAAAGTTTTTGCATGTGGTGTCTTGCCTTAAGATAATTTATCTAAAAATATTTCTTACTAGTCTTAACTCTTATTTGTATGTTTCATATATTTATTATAAATATTAGTTTCCCATGACAATGGAATTATGTAGCTGTTTTTCCTTGAATCATTTTTCACTTATGTAGGTTCTAGTATTTCTATGAATGAATCCACACCGGTCATCTGTTGATGGCTTTATTGGCTGGCCAAAACAGTTTTTACTCTTTACTCTGACACATTGATGCTTTTACTGTGTATAGAGCCGTTCTGTTTCATTACAGACCAACGTACTTTCCTGCTGAGAATCTGACGGAATACAAGTGGCCTCCAGATGACACAGGGGAGTATTATATGTTACAAGAACAAGTGAGCGAGTATTTGGGAGTCACGTCATTCAAACGGAAATATCCAGGTATGAACAAGCGCCTTAACTGTCTGCAGGGAAAACTGAATTGAGGTTTTCACGTTATTGGTCAAATAGTGGTTATATTTTCAGATTCAGTTACTGATGATTTTTTTTTTTTGTACTTTGAATCCCTTGCCTTTTTCTTTTCAACTTCATATCAGATTTGGAAAGAAGAGACCTGTCTCACAAAGAAAAACTTTATCTGAGAGAGCAAAATGTCATTACAGAAACACAG
>JAUZSZ010000115.1:7572903-7585874 GCA_034780575.1 Labeobarbus marequensis | reverse complement strand
AGCTGGTTACTTTTAATGACAGAAATCTCAAAAGTTATATTTTGGCAACTGTAAGATCCCTTTTAGGGCTGTCAAAATGGTTGAAAAACTAAATTTGAATTTTGTACTTAAATATTATCAATATTCAAATTTAAAAGGCATAATTTCAGTTAAGTGGAAAAAAAGCTTTTGGCTTCTCTCCTGTGGCCAGTGGGTGCATCGAGCAAAATATTACTAATGCACGTTTCTTCAAAGCAATAAAATAACACGACTATCTTTGAAAAAATGTGAATAATGTCTACAAACCATATATAATTAATTAATTTGCTTAAACAATTAGAAACAAAACAGCATCATGTATGTATAGTTTAATACAAAGGACCGCAAACCAATCACAATGAGTACTTTTTCATTTAAAAACATGAGATGCAGTGGGATGGGGAAGAACCGCCATAAAGTCTCGAGACATGTTTTTTTTAAAAGTTGAACTTAAATTAATTTTACATGGCTTTCTAAACATGCGGCTCTCTTGTGCGAGACGCGAGTGCAACGGTGATAGATGTCCATATAGAAAAGGCGATAAATATGCATTCTGTGTGAACAGCTTGGTTTCAGTTTTGACATAAACATCATCATCTCTGCATTGATGTTCCCTTTTTGCGCAATATATTGAATGAGCAACCAGCAGCGCAGAATCTAGTTTGTTCAACTGGATAAGCTATGAGAAACCTTAAAAAGCAACAACACTTACATGATCATCGCATCTTGTGTGCCACTGATAAGGCTGCCTGACACGCACCTAAAATTTGAAGGCAGTTTTTGTATTCGAATGTGGATTTTTATTTTAAATTCGACAAATTCGAAATTCAAATTTTTTTTGACAGCCCTTGTCCCTTTCACACCAAAAATGAAATTAATTCAGCCTCAGACTGAAGGATGTGCCTCTGCACCTTTCTCCCAATTTCTCTCAACACAGGGTTTGGACAGGGAAGTGTCAGTGAATGAATGGGACAACAAAGTAACTTGCATCACTTATTTTTAACTCTTGGTACGTTCTTGTAAATTTAAAAGTAATGTGTTACTTTACTAGTTACTTGAAAAAGTAATCTGATTACATAACTCGCGTTACTTGTAATGCGTTAAGGTCATTGCACACTGAGTCCGAAATGTTTGCACGTTAAAAAATAAATAGGACCTCACGTTGTGTCAATCACGTTTATGCACTGCCTCCGAAACTTTCGTCTGTCATAAAAAAAATTCGTATCAGGTTCCATTTTCTGCGTTTTTGCATCCGTAGCATGCATTTGGATAGGAAAGGATGAGGAATACGAAAAAACGGAAAAACGCATGTGAAAATTTCGGACTCAGTGTGCAATGACCTTTAGCCCCAACACTGGCTACAAGTGAATTTAGGCATCACATCATTATAACCTACTATGAAAAGTGAAAAATCATTAGAGATTTATGGAAGATTTAAATGTTCAGTGCTTTTTTTGTAAATAAGCATTTTAAATAAACATTAGATGACAACAAATGTAATGTAAATGTTAAAATAAAAAATGAGTATGTACAATTTAATGTTGACTGATAACCAGTATTGTGCTTGTATATTGTGGATTTCGTTTTGACAATCAAGGTGGCAATAGTTACATTCAAATGTCTGTTGTTGAACTGAAGGCTTAAACAATTTATGCTAATGTACATTATAGCGAGTGCATGCTGCATTATGATTTGTGCTCAAACTTTTTGGAATGTAACAGTGCACAAATATCAGATTTCACATGCTTATAGTATGGTCTTGGTCTTTAGTTGGCCTACAGAGCTAAGGGGCAGCCACACTACAATTTTCATTCCATTGACTTTCATTCATATCGGTGCAACATGCTTATTTTGCCTCTTCAAATTCTAGTGTCACCTTTGCTTTAGCTAATATTTAATTGGCTTTGTTTTTAGAAAGGAAAGAATGATGCTAGTGTCCCTAAAGCATATTTAAACAATGTATTTCAGAATAGCGATTCCCCTCGAGGAAATCCAGATGGTGGTCTTTCACATGAGGCTGAACAGCTTCTCTGTGCACTTTCCAAAACCATGGATCCAGACTTGTTAGCATCCATGCTGGGTAAAAGCTCTGATAGTGGTGTTCTTGAAGAGCTAATTGGTAAGATCCAACCAGCCAGAGAGGGTGGAAGTGACCTGCTCCTCCCTCAAGAGAAGGGAAGACAGGAGAAATCAGACCTCACACAGTTCCTTGGAATGATAGCTGAGGTCACCCAACCACAGAATGTAAAAAAGAGTCATCCAGATATTGAAGATGAGGAGAAGTTCCTCTATGGGGACGAAGAAGAAGAGGGCAATGCGGTGAAACCAGCAAATTCCAACTTTCCAGGCACAAGTTACCCACAGTCTTGTGATATGCAGATAAGAGAACCTTACACATTTGGCAATACTGGAGAAAATGTGATGAGCCATTCGCATAGAGACAGTAGGCAGACAGACAGGCATCATCCCTCGGCCACACCTGAGGTACATTCCAAGGAAGGACCTAATGACATCCCACCTGGAGTTGGGCCACAAGACATCAACGTGAGGAAGGAGGTAGAGGAATATGAGAAGATACAAGACTTGCTGAAAACAATTGGCTTGGACCTGGGTGTGGCTGAGATAAGCAAGATGGCCGCTAGGACGCAAGCACGCCTGCACAGTAACGCCCCTGTGAAGACACCAACTCGTCGGCATTCGGATAGAAAGCACCGGAGCCGTAGCAGGAGTTACAGCAGCAGTAGCAGCAGGAGCTCCAGTCGCAGTCGGAGTAGCAGCCGAAGTAGAAGCAGAAGTCGTCGAAGCCGAAGTGGCAGTTTAGATCACACTTCAAGTCGCAGCAAGAAAATGCCAGTTTCCCCAGAAAAAACATCTCCACACTCACATAGTCAGAACAAGAAAGAGGCTCAACCTGCCATTGCTCAAGCAGAAAGCAGCTGGCCTACCACACCCACTATGGGTCCTGGGACTCAGGCGTATCCCTCCCAACCCAGCCTCCCGGCACATCCCATGCCCCCATACCCCGGGCCACCCCCACGTGGGGTAATGCCACCTGACTACCCACCACGAGGTTACGATCCCTATAGCAATTATGTTCCATATATGCCTCCGGGATGGCCGATGTACCCACCTCCAGGTATGCCGGTACCTCCTCCCAGTCCAATGGATCCCTACAGCCTCCCTAACATTGAGCGACCCTTTCTTAAAGTCATCAAAACTGTGCAGAATGAGAGTAAAGGCGATAATCAAAAAGGTTAGTGACCTTTAAAATATATTATTCGTTAGAGGAATAGTTCACAGAAAATGTCAATTTTGTCATTATGTATTTAACCGTATGTAGGTGCAGTTGATCAAAGGAGTTTTATTTAACAATCTTCACATGGGTCTGTTCTGTATAATGGCAGTTCATAGTGACCATGTCTGTAACGCTCCTTGAAGGATCACAAAACATTGTAAACACACCATAAAGCTAGGGCTTTTAATTTTTTTTAATTAATTTATTTTTTAAGAACGTTTGACCGATTCTCAATTTTTAACTAGTCAACTTGAAAATGTAACTACAATATGATTCAAGTAACTTTTTCTTGATTAACCCTTTGGTTAAAGAAAATTTTGTTCTAAGTGCACCACACATGAAGTTCTTAACATGATGCAATGTTAAACAAATCACTTGTTAAATATCTTTGCAGAAAAGATGCATGAACTCCAACTACATCTTGTACAAACTTGTCTTATACATAGTATGTGTTCAGAAAAAATACAATGAAAATGCTTCTCAGAAAAAAGTCAAGGTAATTCAAATTCAAAATGACTGAAGGTATAACACCAGTAGACTATTATTAACTATAAATATTCTGTAAAAACAATGAACAGCAGCGATCAGCCTGTCACCATGATGCAAACATGAAATATCAGACATACAGTAGTAGTTGTTTACCGTTATTTGATTGCGCTGCTATCCATTGTTTTATAAAAAATAAAATTATGGCAAAACATTAATTTTGAATTAATCGATAAAATCGGAAAAATCGCCCAGCCCTACATAAAGCAGTCTATATAACTTGTTAAATGCAATGGGCCAGATTTACTAAAGAAGGAAAATTGGTGCAAGAGTGCAATTCCAGAAAAGCACCAATGGGAGTGGAAAATTCTGTTGTACATCTACAATGTGCAAATTAAAGAACACAGGTGCAACATCTTATTTCCATAATGACCAGTGCATTCTACCAAGAGCAACACAAATTAGCGTAAAGTCGCAAACAAGCAGAGCAAATTAAAAATAACATGGTGTGGCACACAATATGTTCGAATAATATCGTCTTCTGGCATTCAAAATAAATGATTATTATCAAAAAATGATCTTCCTTCTACTATGCTCTCTTTCTGCAGTGCCTCCTCCTGGCAGCAACAATTGTAGTCATGTCAAGTGTAAAATGGTTTAAGGTGTGTTTTTTTTGGGTGGTGAACTGGCATGATTCGTACACATTCGCAAAGAGCAATGCAATGGTGTTTTGGCTTCAAGTGATGTCAAACTTTGATGTCAAACAAAAAAAGCTATGTAAAGATTAAAATCTTGTTTAAAATCCTTTTGTGTTCCATGGAAGAATGTTAAACATGGTTTCAGAATGAAAAGACTGAGTAAATGATGAGAGACTTTTGGGTGATTTAGACCTCATTCATCACAGTTTAGCAACGTGATTTGATTTATCCTTTCAGCACCCCCTAAATTGGATCCTGTGGCCTCTAAAGCAATCACCAGTGGCATTCAGAGGAAAGAAATGGAAGATAAGAATACTGCTAGCCAAAAACAAAAGGTAACTGCAAGAAAATGAGATTGGGATGGGAATATTGAATGTGCAAACACTCAGAATTGTTGTTTCACCCACAAAACTGAAGTTTTATTTGTAGAGTTGAGAATCAAAAACTGGCTTGTTGCATTTTTTTTTTTGCAATCGGTTCCATTAACACACGTATTGAACATCTACAATCTTTACAGTTTTCTTTTGCCTTGTCTTCGCTGTTTGAGCGCAACAATAAACAAGGGCCTGTGTCCAGTATGTGATTTTCATGCTCTAATGCCCCCCCCCCCCCCCCAATAAAACTTGACCTTAAGAGTTATCAAAGTGTGCAAGTTAATGTTTTCTTTAAAGTGTAATTGGTGAAAATAAACACTAAAAATGTCCAAAATAATATTTTTTTAAAATTTTGTTGTGTTTTGTGGGAAATAAGGAAGTGGAATCAGAAGCACAATTGAAAAAATGAATCAGGATTCCCATCCCAATGTTTTTGTTGATGAAGAAATTTAAGGCCCAAATAAAATTCTGTCTCAGGTCATGGAAGAGCTTGCAAAGCTAAAAAAGGAGAAAGATGTGCGACACAAGAGGAAAGAAAATCTCTTAAATGATGTGGAGACATTGAGAAAGCAGCAAGGTATTTCCCTCAGAATAAAACTGAAGTGTTTTCTTTATAAATATGTAAGTGCTCAATGTATTATATGGTGTTTGATTTGTTACTTTAGGGGAACTTCTTCGAAAGAAGCGAAGGGAGAAGGATGGACACAAGGACCCTCTCCTCATTGAGCTCGGTCAGCTCCAAGAGGATGCAATGGCCCAAATCTCCAAATTGCGAGCTGAACAAAGAGAGGCAGATCAAAAACATGGAGAGTTGGTAAAAGTGGCTCTTATTCTCGGTATAGACTACAAAGACTCGAAGATCACTGGAGACCATGTGCAGCAGCCCATTCAGAATAAGGAGTCAGCCAGAAGCCCAGAGAAATCAGGGGCCAAAACCAGCACCTCATACAATAAGGTAGAGTTGCTGCTTCTGTTACAGGAAAGGTACTTGCACTTGATTGGCTTTTTCATAGTTAAGTATTAGATTGCCACTTCAAAAATTTTATCTAGTGGCATTTAAATCTTGACAGTAATTTCACAATTATTTATTTATTTTAAATAACTTCATTTATTTATTTTGAACTGCATTTTTTTCCTCATTAAAATGTTACTCCTAATGAAATTAATACTAATGTCTTAAAAAATGCATTTTAATACATAAGTAGTCACTCACATGACATGAAGACTCCAGTCATATCAGTAGCCTATTTTATTTTACATAAAGGGTTGTCTCATGGGGCGTCATGTCGTCAAATATATTTGGTACTCTTGAAACATTATTGATTATTTTTACAGATTCTTTTTTTTTTTTTTTTTTTTTTTTAACCCAGTGGTTCTGAAATTAAGACAACTGCCACCTTTGATCAAATCAGGCCATCCAAGTAACTGTGAGCAACATAATGCCATATTTTGATTATTAAGATCAATATTCCTGTAGTTCAGATTAGTCATGCTGCATGGCTTTGCAGATATGTGGAAGGACCCTGAGGAATAACATCTAAAAACACATACACTACAGTAGTAATTTGTAGAAAGGATTACATATGTTTGCCTTGAGTTCTGGCACTAATATGCTTCCTTTGAAATTAAACAGAATAACATGCTGCTTTTTTCTTGATCAAATCAGCTTTTGAGGCTCATTCATCCCAGAATAAAATCTGCACAGGCCAGAACACAGCATTTTTAGTATAGTACATTTCTAGAGTTATAAGCCACCTGAGACACTTTGTGTACCCTTGGTGGTATCACAGCATACCTCAGTTTGAAAACCACTGTTTTTGTTCAAAGTGATTTACAGTAGGAAATAATATATACTGTATTGGGGCCACAAATTAATAATTTGTTCCCTCAATATGTTTATTCGTTGTCCCGATTTACTAATTCATTCTCTTGTTTTAAGTCGTGGCCACAATTTACTAATTTGTTCCCTTGTTGTAGTAAATTGTGGCTATGATTTACTAAGCTGGAAGATTGTAATTCTGATACAGGACATTAAAAACTTCTGTAATGTTTGAACGCATACTATTTTAGGGATTTTCTTTTTCTATAGCATAGGCTTGTTTAATCGTAATAGCTGTTAGATAATTATGTGTTCTTAATCTTGCGTATAACAAGGTATATACCTGTCCCTATATTCTCTGTTGATTTGTTTCCAGTTAAAAAATCTATATTCAATGCAAAAATGTTTTGATATCCTGAAATTTCTTATGAATGAGTTTTTATTGTATTGGCGCTTGGTTTTATTGATGAATTTGTACGTTGTGGGTGTACGTTATGTGATATAAAAAGAACCATTATTTTTATAGTAGTCAGTTAAATTCAAGTATTAAACCTCTGGGTAACATCTCCCCAACTGGAAAACAGATGGCCTATTTTGCAAAGGTAAGTCTCCTATGATAAACTTTAATGATTGGCAAATAGGATTGTTATATTTGTTTCTTTGAAAAGCTTTTCTTCATTCATTTAAAAATAGATACCTCAGAAGTATTTGATTCAGCTTGCTTAGTCACTTTTACGTATGCATTTTTTTTGTACTGCCTAAATTAATCTAGGTAGCCTCCTCAAAATCAAGAGCATCTCCTGAAAAAGCCAAGTCACCTCTTCAGGCGAGCAGCCATTGCCTGGACACTGCTGTCGAGCAGTTCGAGTACTATGACGCAGGAAACCACTGGTGTAAAAACTGCAATGTTACCAGTGGTTCAATGTTTGATTATTTCATGCATTTGCACAGCAAAACTCATAGGAAGGTATGTGTGTTAATATACGAAATCAGATTTGTTTTGGTTTATGAATGCTGCGTTTATAACTGCCAGTCGCATCTCTGCTTCAATCATCAATTGTTTATAGACTCTAGATCCTTATGACAGACCTTGGGCAAAATCAGATAGTGAAAAGAAACCCCCAGCTGGAAAGAGGACTTCAAAGCCAGCCAAAGGTAACAACATCTTTATGAAATGTGATTGCTAATCAGAAAACACATTCATTTTGTTTAAGCTAAAGCAATTAATTTCTTTTAACACCTGCACCATTAAGGATTTGGAATCATTAAATGGAATCTGAGGGTCAAAGAACCAGAATCATTCAGTTTCTTTATGATTCTCTTCCCTAATTGGTCCCATGTTAATTGCAGTGTCCTAAACTGGTTTTCTTGCAGTGTGCCTCAAGCAGATCAAGGGTAAATTACCAGACATCAAAACCATTACACACTACTAATAAATGTATGTAATTTTGTGCTGTATTCTTTCCTTTAGGCTCTGAGTTCTTGATCCCTGTAAGGGGATTCTTCTGCCAGTTATGTGAAGAGTTTTTTGGTGATCCCATTTGTGCTGAGGCCCATGTCACCTGCCATGCTCACAATGAGAAATACAAGGTAAATATCACGCATGATATTCATTATAAATTTAATTAGGGTTAGGATATGACAAATTATACATCTTTTTTTGACCAGATGTAATTGTCTCATATGCATTGATTTCAACAGGCAAAAATCTATGAAAATCCCCTCTATGAGCAAAGGAGGAACCTGGACCGTCAGGCTGGCTTGGAGACCCAAAAGAGTTCAGAGCACAAACGAAAACGTGAAGACGACGAACAGGATGATATGAAGAAATCCAAGCACAGCAAAGGAAAAATGTCAAGTAATGAAGTGGAGACAAAACCACAGTACAGCAAGGAAGAGGAGTATAAGAATATCAAAGAGAGCGAGAATAAACTCAAGGAGAAATACAAGAAAGAGGATATAGATAAACAGAAATACAAGGAGGATGATGAGAGAGCCAAAATAAAAAAGGAAGAGGATGAGAGAGCTAGGTACAAAAAAGATGATGATGAGCGAAGCCGCTTCAGAAAAGAAGAGGAATACACATATAGGAACAGGAAGGAGGAAGGGGAGAGATCCAGGTATGAAGAGGACAGATTTAGAAACAGAGATGATGATGATGATGATGATGATGAACACTATCGATATAGAGAAGAGGACGACAGATATAGATTTAGAAAGGATGATGACAGAGGCCGATATGGTAGAGAAGAGGAGAAGCCCAAGTATGGCAGAGAAGATGATAAGAAATACCAATACACTCGGGAGGTCGAAGAGAAGAAGTCAAAATACAAATATGAGGACTGGGGGAAGTGGCCAAAATCAAAGTGGGACGAGAACCAAGACAGTAACGGAAAGTATGAAAAAAAGGAAGATAAAGCTCAGCACCAGAAGGGCAAGGCTGATTATTCCAAAGATGACAAGGAGAGCACAGGAAAGTTCAGTGCTAAAGATGGCAAATCAGAATCAGAGAAACCCAGCGAGCCTCCTAAAATATTATGTGGCCCAAGTCCTGCCTTGCTTGCTAAACTTCGCAAGAAGAACGAGGAAGCTGCTGGTCGGCCTGGGTTTGGAAAGTTTGGTCTGAAAAAGTCACAGAAGACGGCTCTGGAGAAAGAGGCAGAGAGGATGGCAGCACAATTCTTAAAGGAAGAGGAAGAGAGTATGCCTTCTGAAATGGCAGAAAACAAGGATGCTGCGCTAGATCCTTTTTCCAAGTCTATAGCTGCTGCAAAATCCATTGCTATTAAATTGACAGGAAAGGCTTTGCTGCCTCCCTCAGGTGAATGGCTAGCATACAACGAAAATAAAACTAATCCTAATTTACCTCCTCCCTTATCTCCTATGGTTATTAGGAAGTGTTACACAGGTGTGCAAAATAAACCAACACCATCTGCTGACAAATCTCCTGCACCTGTAACAGGAACTCAGAAGGGCCCAACATTATCTGCAGACCTCATCTCTAAGGCATTTAGTGGAGAAGAGGTGCAATTAAAACAAACAAAGGACATCCCTTCAAACCCTGTAGATATCTTCAGCATATCCGTACCTGTTCAGTCTCCCACTGCAGCACCAAAAATTGTAAATTCCAGCCAGATGAAACCTGTTACTCCCAGTCAATGTGTTATTACTCTCGAGTCTGATGTGGCTGCTCCTGGAGTGCCTGAGGAGGAGCAGAAGCTCACCGTAATCCTTCGTCCTCCTCCTCAGCTTTCTTCTAATGCCAGAGACCTGCCCCCCAAAACTGTAAAGCCAAAGACAACTCTTGCAGCAGGAAAAGCAAAAGATTTGTTTGACATTTTCTACAGTGGCAGTGCCGCAGTTAAAACCTCTGTCGGTGGCAGTGTTGGTGACAAACAAAACTTTGGATTTGCTCCTCAAGACTCCAACAATAAAGACAAAAATGCTAGTGATGTTTGCCAGAGCAAAGAACCTTTCAAGATCAATGACTCAAAAGTTCCCCTGAGAGAAGAACCTCTCAAGAATGAGGAGTCAGGAGTTACCCAAAAAGAACTCCCTAAGAACGAGGACGCAACAGTTACCTTGAGAGAAGAACCTCTCAAGAATGAGGAGTCAGTAGTTGCCCAAAAACAAGTCCCCAAGAATGAGGACGCAAATCTTGCCCAGAGTGAAGAACCTCCCAAGAACGAAGATTCAAATCTTGCTCTAAGAGAAGAATCTCCTGATAACGCAGTCTTGGAGTTTGCCCAGACAGAAGAAACTCCCAAAAACAAAGACTCAGAGGTTGCCCAGACAGAAGAACCCCCCAAGAATGAGGACTCAAATATTTCCCAGAGAGAAGCATCTCCCAAGAACGAAGACTCAGAAGTTGCCCTGAGTGAAGAACCTCCCAAGAATGAGGACTCAAATCCTGCCCAGAGAGAAGAATCTCCCAAGAACGAAGACTCAGGGGTTGCCCAGACAGAAGAACACCCCAGGAATGAGGAGTTGAATGTTGCCCAGAGAGAGGAATCTCCCAAGAACGAGGACTCAGAATTTGAACAAGCCTTTGAGCATGCCATCTTAAAACCTGACCTTCCAAATGAAGATAATGCAAAAGTGGAAGGTTTTGATGATCAACACGTTCTTAAATCTATTGAAATCTCTGTGGGTGATATAACTGTAATGGAAGTAGATAGTCAGGACACAACGCAAACAAATAAAGAAGAAGAAACCCCTCTGGAATCCGAGGAACCCATGTCATTCTCTCCCCTTCCTGGTTCTTTCACTGAGCAAATAAACTTGGATACATTTGAATTCAATTTTGAGACTTTGTAAAGGACCTTCAAAGAGTAGGTTTAGGGATGTACATGATACCTCTGAATGTAAATAAGTAATTTTGAAGTATTCTTTGTATTTGCTTTATCCAGTTAGAATGTTTCATGTCTATTCTTAACCTTTTGGCAGGTAATGCCAGTGAAAACGTGGACTGAAAAGCATTCATTCTGAAGTGGGTGCTGGGGAAGGAATCCCTTTAAGAAAATGAAAACTTTCATCAAGTAACGAACCCTTAGTATGCGTAAAAGTTTTGCTATCTTGTCAAAAGCACCTGGTGTTGAGCTACTTGTTTCCTTATTTTGTTTCCAGCAGAAACCATTCCTTTTTCCCAAAGGTAATGTAAAACATATAATGAATATGATGAGTATCAAACATTTAAATCTGTAAAGCCATTTGCTCTGTTCGTTCCATTTAAATAAATGAAGATATTTTAATGCAGGAGCCAGAAAGATCCAGGCTCAGAGAAGAGAAATGGTGTGGAGTTCATGCTTCAAGGACACATGCATTCACAGCTCTGGCCAGAAAATGTCAGGCTTGGCCTCCGTAGTTTTTATTACACTGTACTCTGTATTGATGGCTTTTCTTTCCAGTTTCAGTTTTTTTAAGGAATTAATGTGTTAATGTTCACATTGCTACCATGCTACTTTAGCATCTACAGATAGTTGGTGTAATTGCACACGTTCTGTGCTAGCTCAAATAAATCACAGCAACCCTTTCTGTCTTTGCCTCTTACTGATATGCTTATTAATGCTGTTTTTAGACTTGTTCATTCTTTTTTTTTTTTAAAAGGTTTTGCACACATTGGGCCTCATTCATGAAACAAGCAGGATGGACTTCTGTGTAAATCCTTTATAAAACTTCTTTATATGGTACCTCGCCACATTGAGTGAAACAGTTTGCCTAAGCATGGTTTTATGAACATTATAGACTATACAAATCTATTATGTTGGCGTTTCAGGAATGAAGACCATTGCGCTGTGTATTTATTTGCATGTACATCTAAGATGAATGTAGGTATAATTGCCAAGTTTTATTACAAATTTATAACTAATATGCTGTAATATCCGATTACTGAACTTGTGTCACTTGTATTTGTAATTGTGTATTATTCACATGCAAATAGTTTTCCATATATGCATGAAGCCTGATAGAAATGAAAGTTTAAGATTATTAGTATATTAAGGAATTCCACTGTTTAGACATGCATTTGCTGGGTATACGGTTGATTGGTTTATATAGTTTTTTTTTAATGAGGGTAATATTACAGCTGACATCTGCATCCAGGGAGGAACTAAAAACGTCAGCCTAAATGAAGCTGCCGCTTACCATGAAGGTAAGTGTTTTTGCCTTGACTGGTTTTGGCCATTTATCGTGAATGAATCAATATAATTCATCTACATTGAAGAAACTTACTCTACCATGAAGTTAGCTAAGTAAAAAACAGTTCTCCCCAACATGAAACTTAACTCTTTGTCCATGAACTTTCAAAATATCTTATTTTGTGTTAAGAAGAATTATCCAGTTATACAGGCTTGGAAAGACGACAGAGTAGGCTAAATAATGACTTCGGTTTCATGTTGGGCGTGAACTATCCATTTACCACTATTCACTAACGAATTTGTTAAACGTAGCCTAACATTGACAGGTAAATATGATGAAAGTTATGTTTTCTATATTTCAAATAAATTCTTGTGAATGCAATCATGTTTCTGTTCTCTTTTTTTTTTTGGTTTGAATGAAAATCAAATGAATGTATAGTCAAGTGTCGAAATGGTTTGAGGAGCGTCTCGCTGCAACCTACAAAGCTCCAGGGGACATGGTTGGATCCAGATCCAACTCCTCCCACGTTACATATACCTAAACCTACCCATCTCCACCCCCTGATCCCTAAACCAACCCCATCTCCACCCCTAAACCTACCCATCTCCACCCCCTGATCCCTAAACCAACCCCATCTCCACCCC
>JAUZSZ010000115.1:7477344-7488854 GCA_034780575.1 Labeobarbus marequensis | reverse complement strand
CTTTCAGTAAACAGTTCATAAAAAATACATTTTTTCTTAGTGTGAAGAACATTTTAATTACCTGAAGAACTTTTTACTACTATAAAGAAATGTTTGTGCTCAGGAAAGGTTTTATACTTTTAAAAATAAAGGCGTTTTATAGGCATTGATATTTTCTACAGTCATAGAAACTTTCTATTGCATAAAAAATGTTCTTTAAAGTGGAAAAGGTTCATCACACTAAAAAACAAAAAAAGGCTACTCCAAAAAAAAGGCTTGCTCAGGTGAACTGAACAAATTACCATCACCTAAAGAAGTACAAAAAACCCAACAAATTAAAGTTTCGAGGGGTTTCAGTCTATGTTTTTGTTTTTTTATCTTTCTTGGGTAGATAATCTTTTTTCTTTCTATTTATTTGTTTATTTATTTATTTGTTTATTCACCATGTTATTTTGTAATTATTAAAATATGGATTTACACAGTATAGCATTCAGAACAGAATCACAGTTCAAGATTTCAGGACTCTTCGTGCGAATTATTTCCCAGAATATTTGCCCGTCTGCCCCTCCTGATTTGTGCTCTCATTGTTGTTCTGAATTGTCATCATGTTATCATCTTACTGTAAAACTTCCATTTACAAGCAACAAACACACCACCACTTCCTCCTCCATCCCCCAACATAAAACACTTCAGAAATCCAAACCGT
This sequence comes from Labeobarbus marequensis, assembly GCA_034780575.1. Taxonomy (NCBI): domain Eukaryota; kingdom Metazoa; phylum Chordata; class Actinopteri; order Cypriniformes; family Cyprinidae; genus Labeobarbus; species Labeobarbus marequensis. Next base: position 7,488,169 of record JAUZSZ010000115.1, on the reverse strand, counting down.
TCTTTTTCCTAGTTTTTCCAGAGTAATCCCAGCAAGAGTTAGATGGGAACTGATATTCACGGTTTTTGTTTTTCAAAAGGACAGAGAATATCATTGATATCAGCATTTTCTAGTGAATTAATTCGCCATAATTACAGTAATACAATTCAAACCATTACGATGGCATCACTACACAAAACATCAGTTTTTTGGAACTATGACAATGTGCCCTAGAAAAATTGTATTTTACCGTGTTTGTGCCAACATCAACTGTACTGGATCCCGTCCTCTGACTCATATGCTACGAAGGCATGAATAGAAGCTAAGTGGGTGTTTAACAGTCAGAGCTTAAAGCAGGGCAGCTTGAATGATATGTATATTTGTCCTTCCGAGAAAATGGACTCACACACTCAGCCAATGTTAATGCTGCACCTTTGATATCTGTTCGTATGAAGATCGGATCCACTTTAATATGCTAGCATGAAGTGGAGGATAAAAGCATCTTCAAAGGACCATGTGAGATGGGCTTTAAATACAACTCATCCCTTTAACACGGCATCTATCACAGACCACTCGCATTTCAAGCAAAGTGGATGAATATCACAGTATAATCCTGGTTTGTGTGTCCGTGGTGGTCACTGTTACTATAGCAACTGAGAGAAGATGCCTTCTGTATGTAGACAGTAGAGTGAGATTAACTAGTGCAATAGATCGCCTGCTGGAGCTTCCTTCCTATCATTTCCAACATATGGGCTTTAGTGCTTTGCATATGGCACAATTCAGATGGCAATTTCAGTCCATGAAACAAGAATGTGTTGTGACAAGTAATCTATCTATCTAGATGAATCTATCTGCCTCAGACTTGCTCTTGTCCATGTGTTTTAACAGGCTCTGCTCTTATATTAGACAGCTCAGTGAATGCCAGAGAAAGTAGATTATGGAGTCAGAGTTTTATTAGGAAGTGATGGTATTTATGAACTCCATTTACAACCCAGTGATGTTTCCCACACTATACAGACCAGTAATATATCTGCCTGCAAATGTGAGCTGTACAGCGAGATGCTAACACTCCATGTGAGAAATACATTCAAATCAATAAACTGAAAAATTTCATTGGGACAGACGTTGGGCGCTTATTCTGGTTAGCTCAACTAATTAATTTAGAAATTTACCTGGAACAAGTAACCTCATTGCACAAACAAAGTAAGAATTTCAATCAAGCATTAGAAAAAGAACACTTATAAGGCCTTAAATAAACCTCAGTAACCCTTATATAATATCTTCAGGACTTAAGTGTAAAAAAAAACATTTAGAAAAACACATTCCCACATGAACGTTTTTCACCTACCCTCTCTTATAGCCTGAGCCTGGTGTTCCTTCCTGTGTGAATATCAGGTTAAATCAAGATCCACTGAGCGGCGGCTCTCTGTGTTGATCTTACTGTGGTGTTGTTTTCTGCCTATGAGACGTGTCCCTGTCCTCAGCTAGTGTATGCTGGGCGTCTGTCTTTGAAGTTATTTCAGCATGTGTCTAAGTTGCAGACAGCATGAAAAAGGGGCTTCTTGACCTTCCCTTCACCCTAAACCTCCCTCTCGGATGGAGAACAAGGAGGCGCACGCGTCCATGCACTTCACAGCCTCTCACCCTGCCCTACAGCTCTGACTCATGGGGCCGCTCACACCCCTGAGGACTTCACTTAAGACAGAGCGACAGGCACACGTTCGTACTCTGTCACCAAGCACGTTGTCCCGTCGTCGGATTGAAGCGGTGTTAAATGAACCCCTTGATAAGATAGCCTCTGCTCCACTTAGGCAACCAAGAGGGCTATTTTCGCTCTGAGAGTTACATGAGAATTTGAAAGATAAGGTCAATTCCTATTGTAGATGTAGAGAACTTTTTTACCCTTCTGGAACATTGAGGACATCCTTACTTGTCATCCTTCACGGGACAGATTCAATCTATCTTGATTGTTTCCTGAAGTCTGTAAGTTAAAAAATTGATTTTCCCCTCTAGGGGTGCTGTAGTTGTATTACACCATCCAGAGTCCAGTTTAATCTTCTCTAGTCCCTTGGTGCTACAAAGTATGTCCAGCACTGGCTTCAAGGCAAAGTGTTCAAAGACTCAATTTATGAAATGGGAGCGAGCTTGGCAATTCATTTCAATCTCCAAGGCTTCTTTGTGAGGCAAGGACAGTCCACAGTGAGAGGTTCTCTGGTCTTGACATCCAGGATCCTTTTTTACTATGAAGACTCAAGGTCTTAGAGCCCTCCTAATCCGCTTGACATCTGACTGTGTGCTGAGCCCCATTCTTTTTGTAAGCTCTATTTGATAAGTGGAAGCACTAAAGCTAGATTGGGCGAAACCTGACACAGACTTTTAGACTAGCTGGACCTACACCCAGCTGACCCACAACACCCAGGTACAGAAGTAGTTCAAAAAGAATGTAGTAGCACTTCATTTTACAGTCAAGTTGTGCATGTACATATGAATTTAACTATAGTAACTACAATAAGAGTGTAAAAACAAGGTACTAACTCTAAAACTAATTGTAATCTACGTTAAATCCATGTTTTTACTCAAGTGTTTTCTTGAAGTACACAGTAAGTCCACTTATTATAAAACAAAGCGCAACCAAAGACTTAAAGGAGCGTGAAAGTCTTCAACCCTCCTTGAGATCCACTGTCCTGTAAAGTTTATTTCCAATCTGCTTCAACACACCTGCCTGTTATTTTCAAGCAATTCTGAAGTCAAGTCACCTTTATTTCTATAGTGCGTTATACAATACAGACTGAATCAAAACAGCTTTACTGAGATAAATAGAAAAATAGCAAACAATTATAGAAACTCATCTATGGACACTATTCATATTCTGCTGTAAAGCAGCTCTAAGAGATGGGAGTGTCATTATTTAGCTCAAGTCAATTCAGATCAATAACAATGTGAAGTTTATCACTTTGAAACAATGTCAAATCAGCTGTAAACATTCTACAAAAGGCGACAATAGTTACTCAGTTCAAATTAGTTCAATGTTGATTCAGTTCAGTTCATTATCAGTACTGATTTTGCAAGATGCGACTACAGAAGATGATAGTTCCATCATCCAGCTTAATTCAGTTCAAGTTTTGTTCTCATCCGATGGTGACCATCAGTTCGGTCATATCGATAAATTTCTGAAAGTATATTTAAAACCCCAACTAAGGAAGCCAGGCAATAGTGACAACGAACCAAACTCCATTAGGTGACAGAAATGAAGAAATAAAAACCTTGGGATAAACCAGACTCAGCTGGGAGACCAGAGTTCTCCTCTGGCTTAAGCAAACAAATACAGTGTGATATTGATCAAGGTACGTCATACCAGCATTAGATGGGATAGAAAGAGTTGTAGAAGACCTTTTTCATATCAGACTGGTTCAGGTGTGTTTGTTTAGAGCTGGAGCTAAACTCTGCAGGACAGAGACCTTTAAAAGCAGGGTTGAAGACCTCTGACATAAAAGTGTCCTGGATCTTGGAAGTTAGAGCTACTAAAAACAGAGGCGTCCAATTCTATCCAGCAGACTTTAGCTCGAGGTCTATTTAAACACACCTGAACCAGTCTAATCAAGGCCATCAGGATGACTAGAAACTTCCAGGCAGGTGCTGGAAAAGTAGGAAAGTAGCCCTCCAAGAGCAGGATTGGATACCCCTGTACTGAAGTAAAAAAAGTTAAAAGTTTTCCTTCGCACTTTAAAGATATTTGTTTTGTAAAAAGATCCTGGACAGATCATTAGCACCCTTCCTCCACTGTGCAACACATTTGCGGTGAGAATTAACGTTCCATAGTTGGGATGCTCCGCTCCTGTCACTCATTTCTGGATAGGGATTGGTGCACTTATTGTGCCATGGTCAGACGACGACTTCTCATGTTTGCATCATGATAGGACCTTGGCCCAAGGGATGTGGCCCCATTGTTGTAAGATAATCTTGGAGCTCATTGTTACAGTACATTAACTGGAGAGGCAAGTTGGGAGATTGTGTGGTCTGGAAAGAGGGTGACTTGGGCTAATTTTGACCAGGATGGGTGGTGACTCTGAAATAGCTGGCGGTTGAGGGGTTGAGAGGTTGCACATTTAGATGTACAGTGCAGCTGTGGGATGCCTTCTTCTCTAACTGCTAGTAATCTTTACACAATGCACGATTGAGAGCGATCCATCAGGAGGCTAAGACCTTGATGGCTTTAGTATTGAATGACTCTCAGAAATGGTACTGAGGTGCTTCTCTAGCCACCTGGCACTAAACGCATGCATGTTTATGCTGGGATGAGAATGGAGATGAACAGCCTGCACAAAGAACAACACACATTCCACACTAGTGGCAGCCTTGACCCCGGAGCAGCTGAGGCTAGAGAAGAAAACAAAGGCCAGTGGGCATTTGAAACCTTGAAGTCCATAGATGACAAGAATACACACACCCTTTTTTGTGGCCTGTTATGTATGTGCCCAGCCCTTTCATTCTGCTTGTTCTGAATTCAAGATGGCCTCCAAACATGCAAAACGTAGTTTAGCATGTGATGCTTTCCTAAAAGTTCTTTTTACTTAACCATTGGTAAATGAAGAGCAAGACAAAAACAGAACCTGTTTACATTTGGTATTAAGATGCATTTTTAGTGATTGGATTAGTTTCCACCATGCATTTCAAATGTGTCTCCTGTGACTACTTGCATTCAGATTTCATTGAGACACTTTCCTCTTTATTTTTTAGTCTGTACATCACTTTCACAGGAGCAAGTGTGACGTGTGAGTACTATTGAATGAACCGAATGGGAAGAATAGAGGGAGGCAGCTACAATTTTGTTCATAATCCATGTGTTTTGGTACAATGCAATAAAGTTTGATATTCTTGTTTTTGGGGGCTGAGTGAGCGGCAAGTAGTAGGCGCTTCACTGGAATGCATTCAGGATGGATGAGTGATTATACTACACATCATATAGTTATTCACATTTTTGACTACCTCCATATGTGGTTTCAATCATCTGATTTCAAAATGTTTTAGGTCATGTTTCCACCTGATATTAAAGTGCTTTTTCGGTGACCGATCATAAGTGGCCAGTGGCCAAGACACAGTACTGTTTCTACCTGCTATTAACACGTGTTTCGATCGTGACCACTTATTTGAATTACATTGAGATCCTCCCCTCTTAAGCCCAAGCCATAGTATAGAGTGTTATGTTGCTGTTTGAGCATAAACAATATCTGCAAAGTTACAATGCTGAATTGTCAATGCAAATGGAGATATTGTCTTTTAAATTATGGCAATTTAACGCCTACAATTACGGGCATGTTCACTAGTCCAGTTTCTCTTCAGAAGTTATGAGCATTAAAGCTGAAGTTGTGGAGAACTCGTCACTCCTTGTTAAAGTGTTTTTATTTGTTTGTTGTTGTTCTGACTTTCTTTTTCGACTGTGAAATGGCCCAGCCATTGTTGCCACCTTGTGGCCTAACTAATTAGTGCAAAGAAATTCAAGGTGCATACATAAGCTGAACGTACAAAGTTTGCACGGTAAAAACTGGCTACATGCATACAGTACACATATTGCGCCGCTAAAGAAAAACTTCCATGTGCGCTGTGTGCATACTGTAGTGTACACACAAAAACCAATTACTTATGGCTTAAAAAAATCATGCTGTGCACATACAGAAGATGAAATGTACTTCCTGCAAATTTCTTATCCTAGCTTACGAATAAATTCTGAAGTATAATTTGGGCTTTATTACATCACACTCAACATCAATTTAGCTGGAGCGCCGATTTCCACACATATACAGTATGTGACTGATTGCAAATGTGAAAACATGAACACTTTGCAAATTATGTTATGTGTTCTTTGCTAATTCTATTTTTAAAACTATTTTCTCTTGAATTTATTAAAAAATTTGTAATTTTTAATATAAATATAAACTTCATTTGCTCAATATTGGTTTGTTTTATAATGTGCATTTTGGATAGAGTTGAGTGACAAGCAAAGCAGCCTACTCTGTAACTTGAGCACTCTTTCCTTGGAAACATCAGTGTTTTTGATTTATGATTACTATGTACTTGACCTTTCCACCCCAACCAGCTAGAGTCTCTGAGGACAAACAGTTGCACGATGCAGTGCATGAACTCTGACAGTTGAACTAACAAACCTTATGTGAGAGTATGATAATATTGACATTAGGCAATGCTACAATTCTAGCACCACTGTGTCTCAGACTGCCTGCACCGTTCTTAGACCGTTCATAAGAGATTAACGTAATTTCATCATATCAAACTGCAGAGGTTTCTTTTTAGCATTAAATAAAACTGTATAAAGAAAAAGATGCAGCTTTATAGATTTCTGGGGTTTTCAATTTTATATGAGTACACCTAAAACCTGCACATCAGTTTTAATATAATCATCAGGAGTGCTCTTTAAAAGATCAATGGCATCCTTTCAGAAGCAATTCAATGAGATGGTGACTAATCCTCCTTGACCATGTGCACATTTAAGTGTATTGACCGATTTCCTCTTCCCTTCTTAGGATAAATGATACTGAAGAGTGAATAAGAAAGGATGTCGAGACTGTCTTAAGTCACTATCAAATATTAATGAATGCTGTGTGTCTGGGAGGGACGTAACATGTTGACTAAGTACCACATTTACAGTAAGACAGCCTACATCTATTTGAGATCTGATCTTTACCACCACAGTGCTGAGAGGTGATGAACTACATTCTTGTACAGCAGGAACATATGGAGTTTCTACATTCTGTATCAGAAAAATCTTCATTTTCATTTTCCATATGCAATCTCATCTCAAAACACCTCTTTCAACCAGGGAGCTGCCATTACAGCTTTTATTAAATATTGTGACACCACTGGAAATGCAAAAAAATGTGTGTTTATGAATAAAATGCAAATGCGCTATATTTAGCCAGGAAATGTCTGTGAATTGTCAAAAAGCTTGAGATGAATCCAGCAAATCTTGTTTATTTAAGGACTGTCTTAGTCTTAAGTCACATGGCCACAGCTATCCATTAGCATGATCTTTTACTCAATGGCAGTTGCTTGTCTGACACATACAGCCTCAGAAGTAAACAAAAAAGAAAGATGCTTTTGCCCTCATTATGGTGTACAGTAAACCAGCCAGAGCTTGGTCTGACCAAGTCTGACCCCTTGCATCAACTATTCCAGATAAACTCGTCCTTAAACAACACATTAAAACAAAATGAACTGTAACAGGTTGTTTTTTTTATGTCACATGGGTTAGTTCCTCAAATTGGACCACACTTTACTGACTGTCAAAGGTTTGGATAACCGAAACTAGTTAAGGGAGTTGTAATACTTAGCAGTCGTTCATATTATTTACCTGGATCTGTTTTCTAGCTTACTAAAAATCATTTTTTTTGTTAATGAATCAAACCAGTAGTAACATTTCATAGCTTTTGATCATGATGAAAATATCTGGTGAAGCCATTCTTGAAATTGCGTGATGAAGAAAGCCTTTGCTTTCTTCTCACCATATGCCAAACAGTTTTACTTTCCTTCTAGCACACGTGTCTGCTCTTGCTTTAAAGTGTTCAATTATGTTTAAATGCCACAAGCTCAAAAAGTGAAAACATTTACCTGCACTCAAGCGTAAAATGAGGGAAACCTTAAACCGACAGTACCAAATAATCCCCTTTTTTTCTTTTTCCTCCAGATCACCATCACACTATTCTAAGACAGCAACACAACTCTCCGAGGCTGTTTATTGCCCACTGCAATATATCAGCTTATTCACTCAGCCCTCGAGTGCAACTGTATGCTCAGAACCACCTGTCTGTTGGGCGATCCTCTTCCAAACGTCACACTGATATTAAATGATAATGCAGATGTGACATTTCCAGTGTGTAAGGCGCAGGCCAACTAAACATTAATAGATCTCAGAGTGCATGATAAAAGTGTTTAGAGCTGAACAATATTAGTCATAGACACAGTCACACACTGAACGCAGTCGCGATTTAGACAGTTTATCAGCGCATAAGGGAAAGTGTCAGGAGATACAGTATATAGGCTATCCGATCTCTGATTTCACACACTATTAAGTGACAGCCACTGAAAATGAAGGGGAGCTCTAGATCTGAGATGCGTATTTGAATGAAATCAGGCAGTGATAAAACCAGGCAATCTCACCAGTCTACAATATTTTACATATAAGGCTGATATAAATGATCACATGACTTGAGCTGTTTAAATCCAATTTGCTCATCTGATCAGTTTTATAATCTAAAACTGTTACTTTGCTAATATTGCTACAGTGTTAAGTCACCATTACAATGTAAACCCTAAAGCTGTCATTAGTAGAAAATTAATCTCTTTTAATAACATACTGTATAATGCATCTGGTGATTTATAATTAATTGAAATGTCATGTTTTGGAATTATAGCTTATGTTCTTTAGATACATTTGTCATGCACAGCTACTTATGGCTTATTGTAGCTGTTATAGCCATTCATTTAGTTTTAAGATTTAGTTTTGATTGTTGTTGGGGTTTTTTTGTGGTTATATTTTGTGTGAAACCGCAAAAGGACTATTCCCTCTCTGGTGATCTTGGAATCTGTTAAATTCAAGCCATTTCTCTCCATATATAAGTGCAGTCACATTCAAATTTTAGCAAAACTTTCCATTATCTATAGTTAATACAGTGCAGTGATATAAGAATCACAGCTCGCACAAAAGTGGCTTTAATACCAAGCAGTTTTCTGTTGGTTAATGCCGTCATTCTGCATTACCAGCTGATCTGGATGCATAATCTGTGTGGGGAAATCTTTCATTTTCATGCGAAACTCCAGACTGCATGGATTTAACTTTAAAACAACCGGATTTCACAAGTGAAAAATCACCTAACAATATATAATGTGACAGCTTTAATATAACCATTTTGAATAATTGTGTTCTAACTCTACACTAATATATCAATCACCTAAAATATATAACTAGTTCATAATTCCTTGTTCAAATGAACTTTTTACATTTTTCAGTTCACACTGATGGCTATTGGTTTGCATGCCATGATTTCAAAGTAGTGTTACATTAAACCAATCAAATAAAAAAATGTATTCATGTTATATTTTTTATCATGTTATTTGCCATTCCCTTTCTTCCAACTTTCGTTTGGGTTTGTTTGAGCCTTTTTTGACACCCCACTGATAGTTTCCCACAGATAGTTTCTAAGTTTGGCAGTGAATAGAGACAGATTAAATTGATTTAGTGTTAGAGTGCTAAATGAAACTGTTGATATAAGTAGAGAATGCATGCACACACCATCTGTCTGCTTTAAATCATTTGTAGTCTGATTCTGAGGAGGAGTCTTCAGCAAGTAGAGGGCAAGATACTGAGCACCACCATCATTTAAAAGCCCTGACTATTACCTCATACCTCTGTCTCAGACCATTTTTCACAGAGATGCAGTTGTCAGCCAGTTCACATGTCCAGGCCTCTGATGTACCCCAGTATAAATACCCCCTCACCCTCAAGCTATTTTGGAAAAGTGCAAGATTTGGAAGAAAGTCTCACATGTGTGTTTCCCCCATGACACCCAAAGCAGTCTGCGTCACCATTAGACTCTTATAATAACTGGACACCTGATCCCTGACTGCTGAAGGTGGGGGTGAAGATGCCTCGTAAGACATTGTGAATCAATCATACAGACAGATAAGGTGACAACCAAGGGCAGGGTGAAAGAAGGGAGATAACCGTGTGAAGACAAATGCTGCTAAGAAAGTGTGAACACAAAAGAACTCACTCATCTATAAAACATTAAATTTGGAAAATAAGCAGTATAAATGTATAGATTTCCCGACAAAGATTACAAGAAGATAGAAAAAGAAATCTGAAAACAGATTGATTAAACTATTGTAAACAATACTCACTACCGTAATGCAACAATTGTCATTGCCACAATGTAGTAAATATTAATGTAATGAGAACTGTGCAGGAAATGTGCATAACAGCCATAAAAATAATAACCTTATGCATTATAGATTAAAGCAAGAATCTGTGGTTTACAGTGATTTTAGAAAAGCTAAGGGGTGTTGCTAGGCACAATGCAGAGTGTAGGCTTCAAAATTTCCTAACAAAGTTTCATAAAATAAACATATAGCAACAATAATTTCCTGATATAAAAAATGGTTCCACCAAACAATTTCGTTCTTTAGGAATGTTTAGCAGAATGGTTAACAAACAATACACAGATGCAGTAACAAACATGTAGTAGCACAGTAATACTAATGTAATGAAGTCACATGTGTATGTATAGAGTATTTTATAACCGCTTTGAATGTGATTCAGTCAATCATAATCGAGGACCAGAAGTATATTTTTTATAAAAACATTTATACAACAGTTAGTCCCAGTGCAGCATTCCCAAAAAGCAATTACGAATTTTTCTGCCTATTCCATTGTTCCACCAGTAGGTAATGACATACGACTGTCTTTATGAGCAAGTCATTTGAACGGTCCATTTAACTGATTTCTTCAAAAACACTCAGGTTGAATCCATATACTATTTTACCGTATCCAAAAAACAGTATTTGAAATAAGTAGTATATTCAAATTTAAGTATTCATAAAAAAGTAGGCAAAAAGTATCTGGATTATTGACTGCAAGATTGTGAAGTACACATCCAATGGACACTTTACTATCCCATGAGGCCACGGAAAAGGATTTGCATATGGCAGTAATGCAACTGATGCTGTTGGTCACATGATATGACAACATGATGAATGCGGTATGAAGACCTAGACTAAAAATACAATAAATCTAAAAATAAAACAAAATAACTAAAAATATAATAAAATACCTAACTGC
>JAUZSZ010000115.1:7434067-7449557 GCA_034780575.1 Labeobarbus marequensis | reverse complement strand
GGTGCAGGTGCGAGTGATGGCTGATGACGAACAGGTGACAGTGATCAGTGACGGTGAAGACGGGCCATTCTGTGACAGTATGGTAATGAGTTCATGAATATTAATGATGTCTGGTTTTCCCATAATTCTCTTTGTAGCGTCAGGATAGGCCAAAGATGGCGGTAGAACATCCATGCGCAGAAACGGCTCCTCCTTTATTTGTTCGTTTTGTCAATGAAACATAAAAATTATATTATGGCTGGATTTTTATTTTTATAATTTTTTATTTATTTATTTTGTTAATTGTTTAAAAAAAGTAGTTTCATCCTGTTTCTTTTTATAGGCCTTCGGATAATCAAAGGAAAAATTAACAAGGCATTTATTTAGCTATAACAAAAAGTAATTGTAATCATGTTGCGTTTTCATGTTGATTTTTGGTTTCATTACACTTCTTTTAATATATCAAATAAAAAATACAACCAAAATGAAAAATAAAACGGATAATAATGTTTTACCGGACTTTTTTATTTATTTATTTATTTTTTACTATCATTGTATTTACATGAATGAGTAATCATATTGCGTACCCAAATTTGTGTAAAGGAGGATGCGGTTTTTTTTACTGCACATTTTTATGTATTATTATGTACAGCGACACATTTGATGAGCTGACATATTTGCACTCTCTGCCTCATTTGGCTCGGAATGTCTTGACCATTGGGAGCAAACGTGATGTCCTAACTCTTGCATTATTTTTAACATGTTGTCCAGTTCTTGAAGTATCGGTGGACAAGATTAATGATAAAGTCTATTGAACGTCTTTCTCATGTCTATCTCAGCCATTTCAATGTTACGTTAAATATGACACTGCACTGATACACTCTTCTGGCATGAATATGCAGCAACAGTCTCTCAATTGTGGTGGGTTTGGAGTGGAATGGAAAGCGATTTAATAAGAATTATAATCTTGCTCATCTGGCTCATTGCTTTTTATTGTTATTATTATTAGGCTATTTTATATTATTATTATTATTATTATGCGTTGTTGTACTATTGTTGTTGTTGTTTTTTAACTATAAATGTGTTTACTTAAGACCTACAACAACTGTATCATAAAATAATTAATTTTTTTCTGTTTTGGAAAAGTGTGTGTCTACTATCCCTTTTAACACTGAGTGTTGTTTTGGCAAAACAACACAAAATAAAACGGAATAGAGACTATATGTTATCTCCTAAGAGATAAATGAAATGGTGTCTTTATAGTACAGCACTATTTAATCATGTGTGGAAACTTGACAAGTTTTATTGTGGTAAATGTGAAAAAAACAAAACATGTAATGATCGCTACACTATGGTTATACACATTTCTAGCATTTAGTTTCAATAAAACTGGAAGAAGAAAAAAAAAGACCAGGCTTAGAAGATTCCTTATCCTGTGGCTCCCTCTAGTGGATAAAATTAATATCACAGCCGCCTTCTTCCAGTTGAAATGGCTGATAGTTTAGAATTTGATTTTGGCAGCGGCTATTGGAATTCAGTGATTACAATGAATTCTATTTACCCTAAGTGAAAATAGCATATTTTCTTAGCAATAGATTCTATTTACACTAGGCTAATAGTAGTATTTTCTTGCAGTAATAGTAGGCTAGTTTGATGCTGTTTAAGTGTTTATACTACTTATTTCAAAAAGTGGCCGATATCTGCACCTCAGTATTGTAGTAGGCTACATTATAAAACAGTATACAATAATAATGTATTGAGTGTAAATTATAATTTTTATTAAAATTATTAAATGGATGCTGCCCCTACAACTAACCCTAATCTTAACCAATAAACACATTATTTTCCACATTTGGATTATTTCTTTAATTTTTATTGAAAATAAATGCCTTTCTGATGTGATACGGATGTGAAAAGACAGTAGAGCGAGGTCGGCAGAAGGCGGAATCAAACCCGGGTCGATCGTGTGGTGGCTTCCGCCGATGCTGTGAGGAATCACTCTCAAAGTCTTGGGGTTTTGATGCCAGAAAATAGACTTTATTATCAGTGACAATGAAGCCGAGAGACCCTGCAGGGAATCTCCAGAATGTTTTCTGTGTCCTCTTTAAATAGTTTTTCCTCTAGGCGTGTCCAGTGCATTTCATATGTGTTTTAGCTTTTTTGGCTGTTTCCCTTATACATACAATTCGATTCCTCCCTAGAGAGAAGGGGCCCCCCTATCTTGTCTGCACATTTTAGCCACGTAGGCACTTTTTACACAGTGGCCTTCGAACGTAATGGAAGATTAAATAGATATATTAATGGCAAGATTCACCTTGATTATACTTGATTAATTCCTGTTTTTATTAATAAAACGCTTCGTCACGTGTAAAAAGTATTTCAGCCAGATGAAGGGTGGGTAAATTGTGTGCACATGATTAGGATGGTACCACCTCCGCCACACACACTCAGGACTATACAGATCAAAATAATGTTGTGTAGAACTGAATAAAAGTAATACATTGATATTTAATATTAATATATTTTCTGCTCAATTTACTTTCAGTAAAAGCGTGGCTTGTTTTTTCAATTCCGTGTCATTAAAATTGAGTTAAATTAAAAAGTCTTACAAAATATTACACTTACATATTATTGCTCCTTTGGTTGATTTTGATTGCTTCTATTCTTCTCATTTGTAAGTCACTTTGGATAAAAGCATCTGCTAAATGACTAAATGTAAATATATTTAGTTATTTATTCTTTTGAGCTTGACAAAACCCCAGTCTACTTCCACTGATACAACAGAGTGTATCAAAGGAAGCGAATAAATGATAACAGAATTTTCATTTTTTTGGGGAAGTGTTACTTTAATAGAAAATGAAGCAGAATTTCATCCGTAGCATGTAAAGAACCCATAGCGTGACGTATGCGGGATGCTTTTGTGCCATTGTGGAACGTCACCTCTATAAGCTGCCAGCTCACAGCAGGATGTTCATTGACTCATATCCCTGCCTTTCTCTTCCTGTCCCTTCCTCAATATCTCGCTCAGTTTTTCCTCCTGACGTCAGCACTTCTATTATTGTCCCCAATGGACATTTTTGTGGCGATATAATTAATATCTCTGAGAATTACAAATTGCCCTTTAGAAGTTGGGTTTTGTAAGCCCTGTCATTCACTGAAAGGTCATAGCGGTTTGGATACCTTTTATATGAGATTGTATTTAGTTTACATGGACAGAATGGCCTATTTCTGTCAGTGTTGCCCTGGAGCTTATGTTACAGGTGCAGCAGATGTCTTAAGTTATCCAGTTGACACAGTTGAGTATTGGCATTTCCATTAGCATGACAGTCTTCCATTTTGTCTCCTTATGAAGAAACGTGTGAAGCTGACACCTACACTAAATACAATCTAATTTTGGAATTGTGGCAGTGGATAGAGTTCAGACTTGTCTAAACACTGCTCTTTTAAAGGAAGAGTTCACTTAAATATGAACATTTTTATCACATGCTCACTCACACTCCTTTTCAAACCAACTTGACCGTCCAAAATTAGATGTTTTGAATATTGTTCAAGCCATGTTTTTATCTATTGAAAGTGAATGCAGCTTATTTTGCTGCCAAGCTCCTAAGAAAAAAATCTGCATAATCAAACATGGCAGGAATGTGGTCCTTTTAGAGCTTGATAGTAGAAAAATTGCTGTTCACTTTTATTGAATGGACAACATCAGCTAGAACATTATTCAGAATTTCTCCAGTTACGTTTGATGAAAGAAAAAAAACAAACAATTTTTTTTGAGATTCAGAACTACACAAGGGTGAGTAAATGACTCCTTATATTCGATTTTCCTGTTGCCTCGAGATTATTTGGAGCATTTTCAAGGTTGATTCAGGCTTGAGTGGTTCCTGGCAGTTGTGCTGATTGGATATTATTCTTCGGTGGACACACCCCCATCCCTTAGTAGTATAAATGAAATCACTCAGAGGAACTGAAAGAGCCACCTCAGCTATAATCTGACCTCCTACAAACCCAGCGCTCACAGCTGGAGGTCCCACTGCTACTGATTTACTGATGGTGTTTAACACAAACAAACCCTTTTAAGAGACTAAACAAAGACAAATCCTTGAACCTCTACGTAACAGCATGTAACTTATCCTTTTCCTGTTATTCTGCTTGTTAAGAAGCTGCGTGTTTGCGTTTGTGCTTTCAGGTATTGAAGGGATGCATATTACACTGGCTCCATATCGGCCAATATTAGACGTTCGCTACTGAACAATTTTGGATATTTAATTGTTGATACTTATTTCTCCTTTTTTACATTTAGATTAATGTTATTTAATGGCTGGAATACACTTCACAACGTTCGCCCTGATTTGCAGTCTGTGCTAGTTGTCAAAGTTCAGATGCAATCTGCAGATTTTGGGCAAAGAAAGTAACACATTTCACTGAAAATGTTGTAGCGTTTGATCAACAAATTTCAGGTTAAGCAATCTTCCCAAAATATCACATCACAATCTTACAACACACAATCACAATCCACTATGTGAATCGCAATATTCCCAATCCTGCAAAACATAACTGGCTGTATTTCTGTAAATGCTTTCCAAGATGGACATTTTAACATTTTGATTTATATTTGGCCTAGGGAACAGTCACTTTCACAGTTTCACACTTCCTCTTTTTATAACTTTTTAAAAAATACAGATTGTCCCACATTATACTGCATTTGACAACTGTAATGCAACATGATTTGTCTGATTTGGTTGTTATGTTTAGGCATTCAAGGAGGGGCGAAAGCACACCGCTTTAAATGAAAGGAACGGCATGTGGCACAGTGATCGTTGTATTTTTAATTACCACATTTTCATAATCGTTGGAAGACAAAATCAAAACTTAAAGTAAATTCTGATTTATTGCACAGTCACCATGCGCTCCCCTACTTAAAGGTGGGGTATGCATTTTTTTCAAAAACGCTTTAGAAAACGAGTCGGGGCAGAGTACCAAAACAAACTTTTAGCCAATCAGCAGTAAGGGGCATGTCTACTCATTATGCGGTGGAGAGAGCGCTCTTCAGTGCACATGACGTACATTAGCCAAGCAACAACAGAAAGATAGAGATGGCGGATAAAAAACAAAAGAGGAAAACGTCTGCGGAACAAAAGCAGGCTTACACCGTTTCTACACAGGATGCAATAGTTATCCTGTCGCGGTCTGTTTACACTGGACGCGACAAAGCGACCTTTGAAAATCATTTGAAATTTATGTCAATATGTCATAAATAGAACGTGGCAGTTGTTCACTGTCGGGGATTTGTTGTGTCACAGCGTGGCTTCCAGTGTAGACTGCATCACTGATTATAAAAAGTATTTGGTCGCGCTGTGTTACGATAAGGCAAGAAGTAGGACCCGTGTAAATATCAGCTCAGCATTGCAGCGCTGGAGAGAACTCAAGGAGTGGGAAGGCCTGCAATCGGACGCTGAGGTTGCTTTGTTTCTTCTCGATAGGTGAGTAACATTGGTTTTGCTTTGTTTCACAGAACTAATTGTACGTATGTGTGGGGCGGAGCTATCAAAATAGGGGCGTGACCCTTTTTGGGGTAGGGGCGTGTTTGTTTTGAGTTCAAATGTCAATATTGGCTACCAGAAATCGCTTACCCCACCTTTAAGACTATGACTTCATCCAGTCAAATCCAGCGTGTTTGATATTTTCTGCTGATTTTGGAACACATTGTTTTCATATGTCATGTGTAATCTAGCAACAAAGTGCATGTTTCTGCATGAGTTTGTATGATGCCTGGTGTTTCAAAATCCTTTCAGAGAATTACAAACACTAATTGAATAAACTGTTATCCAGTATGTAATCTTTATCAAATTTTAAAAAGAACATGCTTTTTCGTAACTGTACACTTGTTTTAGTTTTATTTCGGCAAAATAGTAGAGAATTTTAATGTTGTCCATTTATTGGTAATTTGCCAGTTATCAGCTGACCGATCGATCCTAAAAATTCCATACTTCCATTAATGGACGGATCCAAGCCAGTCCTAGAGACTTGAACACTGGTTTCTTTTGTGTTGGACCAATAAACAACCACCTGGCAACCATTGTTTATACATTGGCATTGTGGTGGTGAGATTTGCGCAGACAAGTACGCACTCACATTTACTTAATTTGCTTCTGGCCTTTTGGAATGAATGTCGTCTATTCTACCTTTTGTAGGAAAACTTCCTCAGCCTATACTAGCTCTGTTTGTATAGTCTTCATTTATAGTCTACACAGCAGACCATCAGCCTGTCCATTGCATCTCACCATTTGAGGTTAGCCGCACTGGCTGCTATTCTCAAAAGCAGAATAGTGTGTTCGTGTTTGTGTTTTGTTGGTTTCTTTCCGGTGCAGAGTGAAACGCTTTTGAGCAAGTTTTCGGTTTGCTCAGTGTAGTCAGATAAAGGTTTCAGTAATAAAACTTTGAGTTCAGAAACTTTGCAGGATCAAACAGTTTTGTGCAAGTCCTGTGCACAGAAGAGGATGAAACCTTCCTGCCTCTTAAAGCTGGATTTCTCACAATCCCTTGTATGGAGTCTGCATCTGCATCAATAAAATATGACTTAAGCGTGTTTTCTTTCCATTTTCTCTATGCTTTGAGCATTTGAAATCCCATTGAATTTGTGACTAAATATTGAAGAGGGTTATACGCTGACTTCGACCTGCAGGTATGGAAATAAACAAAACCATCTAAAAGCAATAAATGAAAGAGCCCCTGGATTCTGGATTAGAAGTGTCCATGTCCAATATTCTCTGTAGTCTCTCAGGTATTTTCAGAGGTGATTCCTATATGAAGTGATGGTAAATTTCCCCCATGACTTGTGGGTTCGGCTGGTGATATTGTAGCACTGATGAAAGAGGCTCAGTGTAGTCAGGACTGCAGCTCCTGGCATGGGATTTGTATTTACATGCCTTAGTACAGAAGCCCACTGAGCCTCCCAGAGTGTGAGAGAGTTGCTTTAAGACTGAATCTCCCTCCCACTTCAGAAGAAGCTTGATTCAGACACATGAAACCACTTGCACTTGTCCCCGAGATCCGTCTGCATTCATACATGGAGCTCTTCTGGGACTTACTGGGATTCAGATCTGACATGACATGGACTGAGACTGTCCAGATTTTCCAGTGTCCCTCTTCCTCTGCTGTTTTCCATCACGAAGAATCACAGCACTGACAGTGATTGATTGGGGGGAAAAAACATCATGTACAACACTGTAGAAAGAGAAAGTACATTTGAATTGATTTTCAGGAGTTGCCGTGTCAAAACTACATTTTCATAATCGACTTTTTAAAGTAATCTTTAGCGGTAACGGTTAATGTGGTTTGCTAATGTTATTACGTCCAGCACAGTTGGTCCGCTCAAACAAACAGATTGCATTTCCGCTTGTTTCTGTGAGTGGCACATAAATTACACACTTCATCTGGTTCCTTCCATGAGAAAATGTTTTCGATATCGTCGAATGGGTGTTCATTTGTCACTGCTGGAACCGAAGGCATTTGCAGGAGAGGAAACAGAGGCGTCTACTCCCAGTCAGGAAGTTCATACTAAAGGCCAACCGAGTTCAACCACTCTAATCTAGCAGAGAGATCGATGTCTGTCATGAAATGTTTTTCATCACGAAGCATGTCTTCTGAAGCAATCACACGCTCTGAAAGCCTTTGTATAAATAGACGTGTATATAAATCAATAAACCTTCTGGGAAATGCAGACATATTGTCCATTCAGTAAGGAAGCTCACTTCTAAGGTAACCAAATTCTCAGCATTGAAACTGTAATTGGTGGAGAAAGCTATCCCAGAATGCAAATTGACGTGCTCAATCAATCCAAGATGGAATATGTAATTAAAATAGACTATTACCCAATATTGTGTGCTTTGTTTTATGCTCATTAATGAGACTTTTTTTTAATGGATGTCATGGAGGAGAGGTTTGCAAATAAATATTCATTTTGGATTAATTTCCTATAAAACAGCAATTTGTTTCAGTTTAAACACTTAAAAAAGAAGTACTAATTGCTTACTGATTTCCTGTCACATTTTGCAACACATTATTTGCCAAAACAACTTTGAGCGCCTTGAAATCAAGAAAGGAGAACTGTCTGAAAAAACAGCAGAGGAAGAGGATTGCTGGGAAATCTTGCTCCATTTTCGGAAAGGGTTTGCATGAATAATCACCTAAATCTTTTACTTTGTAAAAAAGCAAATTAAGTTTATAGTAAAAACTGGCGTTTCTGTTATTACAGGAATGCGTATTGGTGCTTGTCTATAACCATAGTGATATAATGTTAAAATGCCAACTGGCTAGATGTACATTATTACACTTATTATTTGGCTACTTGCCACGTAAGTAATTAATGTTTTGCCACAAAATATTCATTTCAGTTGAAGTGTTTTATTAGCTCTTTAAACGCAAAGCTTCCGCAAAGACAAAGTTCCTAACAACTGTCTTTGAGGCTAGTCGAAGTTCAGACAAGATAGACATTTAAGGCATAATTTACAGTTTGTATAACTAATCACACCGCTTTTCACCACAAAAATAAAGACGAGGACATGAAATGTTATTTTAGAAGAATGTGTTTTAAAATCGTACCCATTTATCTTAAATGATAACCCTTCAATGCAGCTTGTCTCTTTGCTGCTTTGCTTCACATACCTCAGTGGCTCTAGCTTCTGTGGTCTCACCGTAGATTTTTCCTGAAACTCTCTTAACAAACCATACTGCAGCTGTCTTGTTCCTGCCTGCTGGTGTGTAAACTCGGAAAACAGTTTATTTGTTTTCTGTTTTTTTTTTCACATCTTCACATCCCTTCCTTTCCTTCATGCTCTTGCTTTTCTACTTTTATTTTTTCAGCGCAGTCATAATTCTCAATATGTCCGTGTCTTGCTTAGAGCTCAGCGAGAGCTCTTTCTAATTAAACGAGTAGGCTAATGCCGTGTGTGGCTTGTCCTATGTTGCCTCTCGTTGCTCGCAGTGTCTTTGAGATGCAGGCTGTGGGAACATCTGTTGAATAGCTCCTGGAAACTGAATGTTTCTGCCTCATCGTTTCTCCTCCGAAGAGCCCAGTGGTGCAGAGAGGCAGATGAAGAGAGAAAGTGCTGAGGATTGTAAGTTAGGCAAGCTAATATAAGAGAGATGTGACTTCACACTTGTATGGGAGTCTCCATCTGTCGTCGATCTTGGCTTGTCTCTACACTTCATGCAGATATATCAGCTTCACTATTCTACTCTTGCAAGGCAGTACAGTTCATCCTCTCTTGCGTTCTCCCCGGTGGGATCACGGCACACGTTCTCAATGCTCTGTACTCCCTGGAATTGCCCTGAACAAAACGTATGCTGTAATGAGCACTCTCTCTGGCTTAAATGGACTATGAACCGCAGACTCGTGGGCTTTAAACACTCTAAATTGTTAATGGAGGGTCATTTTTAAATTCGAGTTAACAATCCTGGGTTATCTTATTCCACATTTCCTGCTGTTCACACTTGGTGTTTTACTACTTTTTATTCCTTTGCCATCAGAAATTGGGTTGGCTAGGGATGCAAGATATCTTGGCACCATATCAATAATCAGTGACAGTATAAGTCATTATGAAGTTATTATAATCAGTAATTATGTCCCCACTGGATGCAAAAAATGCCTCGTTTATGATTTCATTTGTTTTTGTGTCGTCGCGCCGGACACGGCATCACAATACGGCAAGGGGACATAACATTTCCGTCTCACGCTTGAGGTATTCGACCAATCACAACGTACTGGATAGCACACCTCGCTAGTCAGAACGATGAGCTTTGTAAAAATCAGCATGTTTCAGAAAGGCAAGGCATAGAGGAGCAACAATAATGTACATTATGTGGAAAATAAACACATTGCATTACACCAAATACAAAAAATAATGTTCTTTTTATCAACGTCATATTACCACCACTAATAATTTTGTGACACTGTCAATTGTAATCTTATTTAATAATATTTTCATTCTGCACATTATATTGTTGTGATGCCTAAATTCACTAACTGGAATTTAAAATGATTGATTTTAATTTTTAGTATTTTATTTTTTACAAATAAACAAAATAAAAACAAAACATGCTCACACAGGAGCACACGAGAGCGTTTGAAAGCTGCGTCTATCAGCGGATCCGTGTATGTGCAGATATTAGGGATCCGCTGGCTTTCAAACGCTTCCGTGTGCTTCTGCGTGAGCGGTCCGTGAAGAGTGTGAAGCGATGATCATTGTAGCCAATCACAGTCATATCTGTTGAGTGTGTGAACACATTGGCCAATCAGCAGTGTTTAAGAATCTGCTCAACAGCGCTCAAAGGTTAACGGGAAATTAATTTTAAGATTTTAAAATTAAGATTTTAAAATTTCAGTACCGACTGGTATCGCGGTCGTTACTTTTGACAACACTATGTTGTATGATATATTGATATTATGGTCAGTGTATGATATATGTTTTATGGGAGTGGGAGTTATTTTATGTTTTTCTGTTGGTAAAGTGTTTTTTTATTTTTTTTAGAAATTAATTGGGAAAAGTTGCAGTAAGTGCAATAACGAACAACACCCTTTACAATCATGTTCTTTTTTGATTTTGCTCTCAGTTTCTTTGAAAGTTACAGGTGTGAAATGCTGATTAAACCAGGGCTGAAATGCCCATAACCTGAAATAAGGAAAAACTTTCAGAGTTGAGTGCTTTTTTAAAAAGACCATTTGTGTCTGATCACATGATCCACTCATGATGGTGAGCTGAGGTCATTTGAACACATTGAATCTGAAAAAAATCTGAAGGAATGCATCATTTGACAAGGAGTCATTGACAAACCAGTGTCCTGTGCCATATGCTTGGATCTCTCATTAGTATAATTTGAAAAATCAGAGGTCCTGTATCAACACTGTCACTGACATTTATAATGTATCAGCAGGGCACAGTTTAATGCAGTGATTAAATGCGAAGAAGGTTGTGGTCACATGCAGACAGGTTAACCAGGCATAGCTGGGATGTAGAATGTCAGAATGTTGTATAGTCAAATGTCTCTGACATCTACACATTTTAATTCCTAATAAATTTATTGGCTTTCTAAGTCATTTCAACATTCAGCAGAGCTTTAAAGTCACTCTCATGTAATTGCAGGTGGGTTATGTTAATTAGCCAAAGTTCTGACATTTAAGAGCTCCATATTGTTCCTGTGGTAACTGCAGAGCGAGCTGACTTCATGATGCATTACTCATACGGTTCTTTTCAAACAGAACAGGTGCCACGTTTGCTTTTTTTGTTTTAAATGGATTAATTCAAGTATAGCTAGTCTGTGTGTGTGCATCGGTTGGCTTACCCTGAATTATTTAAATTGACCTGCTGATTAGTCAGTAATTAAATATGACTTGTCATACAAGCCCTAATATGAAAAGTGGTAACTTTTTCAATAGGAAATTCATTAACATATGAACTAACAATGACTAATCAATTAATCTAGGTTATAAATATCCTTTCGTTCATTGTTGATGTTGATGTTCATTCAAAAATACATTACTATTCATTCATACAGCTTGAAATGTAAAAAATGTATTAATATATGCAGAAATTAACATGAACCTAGATTAATAAATGCTGTAAGTGGTGTTGTTCATGGTTAGTTCATGGTACAGAATGCATTAACTAATATTAATGAATTAAACTATTGTAAAGTGTTGCCAGAAAAACTTGATGGTTTTCAACCTTTTTGACTCGTAGACCTCCCGTTGTCCAAATCAACATTTAAAGGCCACATGTAGTCAAATATTTTTTTCAGTATTTCTGCTGAAATTATAACAAAGCTGCTTATTTTCAAATAAGCTGCTTATTTTTATTAACAGAAATTGACTGTGCCACATTTTGTGGTTCCAGAAGTTTCAGGATGCTCTATGTTCTTCAGTAAAAAATATTAATTATTGAGGGGGGTAATTATAGTAATATAATTATTAAATCAATAAAGCGTAGTAATAATTTATTGATTTACATGACTTCTGGTCCTTGAGTTGTGGTCTACATGCAGGCGTGAGTTTTACTGCAGCCCAGAGCATTTCTCCATCCCATTCCTTCACTTTCTCTGTCTTCCTCCATCTTTTCCCATCATTTTCTATGCTCCCCTTGGACTAAAAAAAAGATATGAATAACGAAAAGCTCCCTTTTAGATGTGGAATGTCAGTGTGAGTTTAGGAGCGGGATTTGATAAACTGAACAGTGTTTTACTTTCACCGTTTATGAAGTCTCAACACTTGACTTGAAATGTCACTTGAGGCTCGTGGAGTCAGGTTTAGTGCCGCAGACGTCAAATTGAAGGTGTCACACACAAACGCGCACAGTTATTCTTATGTCTTTAAGAGACAAGCCTGTATCAGCTCACTGATTTGGTACATTTCACTTTCCCTTGCTGGTTTCTTCTTTCCCCTCACCAGTGCGTTTTTCCAGTCCCTGGGTCTGAATCCATCTCACTGTTGCCGGTGGTTCCCAGGCTGTGCTTTGTTTCCTGAGGCACGGATAAAGTGCATGTAACAGCAATTTGGTCTGGAGCTGACTGAAATGAAAATTGGATTGTTTTTCTCCCCTTTTGTTGTTAGATCTATGTCTTTCAGCTA
The DNA here is from genome assembly GCA_034780575.1 of Labeobarbus marequensis. Classification (NCBI taxonomy): domain Eukaryota; kingdom Metazoa; phylum Chordata; class Actinopteri; order Cypriniformes; family Cyprinidae; genus Labeobarbus; species Labeobarbus marequensis. The sequence goes on along the minus strand of JAUZSZ010000115.1, from coordinate 7,436,956 downwards.
TTCATGATGTCTTCCCCTGCTGCGTAATTGCACAGCCCACTCATGAGCCCTACTGGGTCAAATAGGAGAGAATAGTCAGAGGTGCAGTGCAAACAGCCTTTAATATGAGTCTGTGAAAGCAGATGAATGGTTAAAGACAGGACTGTGATGGAGGTCTAGCATGTTTATAGACTTCGAGACCTCATTGTATGCACTGATCAGCCACAACATTTAAACCAATGACAGGCAAAGTGAATTACATTGCCTTCAAAAGAGCCTATAATGGGCACGTGATTGTCAGAACTGGCCCATGGACCAATGGGAGAAGGTTGCCATGTCCGATGACATTTTCTTTTAGATCAGGAATATGGCCGGGTGCGTGGGTGTCGTTTACCTCGGGACGAGATGCACTATGGGAAGAAGGCCAGCCGGTGGAGGCAATGCTATGTTCTGCTGGGAATCCTTGGGTCCTGGCATTCGTGTGGATGTTACTTTGACATGTTCCACCTACCTAATCTTTATATTGTTGCAGACCACGTGCACCCCTTCATCGCAATGGCTTTCCCTGATGGTAATGGCCTCTTTCAGCCGGATAGTGCAACCGCCACACTGCAAAAATTCTTCAGGTAGGGTTTGAGGTACATGACAAAGTGTTCAAGGTTTTGCCTTGGCCTCCAAATTCCCCAGATATCATATTGAGCATCTGTGGGATGTGCTGGACAAACACATTTCATCCATGCTGGACTTAATGGATCTGTTGCTAATGTTTTGTGCCAGAAACCACAGGACACGTTCAGAGGTCTTGTGGTGTTCATGCCTCGACGCATCAGAGCTGTTTTGGCAGCACGACGGAGGCCTTCATGATATTAGGAAGGTGATTTTAAAGGGACAGTTCACCCAAAAAATAAAATTGTCATTTACTCACCCTCAAGTTGTTTCAAACCTGTGGGAGTTTCTTCGAGCTGCTGAGCACAAAAGAACTTATTTTGAAGAATGATGGTAACCAAACAGTTGATGGAAGCCATTGACTTCCATAGTATGAAAAAAATACTCAAGTCGCTCAGTGTTTCCCACTCTATTTGTAGCGGCAATTTACTGGAATTTATAACCTTGATACGATAAAAAATATCTATATTCTATCTAATCATTTTTGATGCCACAGGGAAAAACTGCCACAGCTTTAAGGGCATTCAAATTTTAGATTTTTATTGAAAGATAAATATAACAATTTATTTAGGTAATATAACATGACAATGAGGTATATTTTTATATTAGGGCTGCAACTAACGATTATTTTGACATTTTCCGATTAAATGGATAAAAAGCCTTTCTTTTTTGTTGACAAAATACGCTATTCCACATGCTGCCCAATGTCCTTCAGACAGATGTGCCAACTGAATGTTATAAACATACTGTATGGAGAATATATCTACATCTATGCTATGCATTATATGCAAAAAGTGTTATAAAGCATATTTTAAATAGAGAGTTTAAATATGAATGAATTTCATTGTGTATTGCTGTACACAAGCGCTTTACAATCATATGGGGGGTCTCTCCTCAACCACCACCAGTGTGCAGCATCCACCTGGATGACAAATAGACAAAGGGCCGTTTAAATCCCTATACTAAAAATTGAGATATTAATGAAGATAATAAAGAAAAACACAAACTCAGTGTTAACAGATGAGAGGAATGTTCTGCATGCACAGACATTCATTCTGAATACATTAACTTGTTACTGTCATTTCTTTATTCTGTAAATGTAAGGAATGTCTTAAATTTATATTCAATTACAAGCTGTTATCCCTTTACAGTTACTATCATAAAATACGTGAATTACATGTTGGCTTTTAAATCTAAATTTAACATCCAATAACAGATATTTCAGCAAAATGAATATTTTTGCGCTGCATATAAATTTTCTCCCTCTCTACTGCGTTCAGTCTGTTTGAAGTGCTACCGCTCATTCAGTAAATTCTGAAGTTTAGCTTAGACTTTCAAGATGAGCCTTCATGAAAAATAGAAACACTTGCATCAATATGTAACATTTACAAATAAGGATATAACTGTAGAATGAAAGTGTTGCACTGAAGAAACCATGTCACACATTAAACACACACATCTGTCAAAGCGCCTGACAGGATGAGCCATGTTAAACATTTCGCTAATGCATTAGCTTAAAGTTTAAAATGAAGCATTCGCATGTTTTGGGCATCTTGGATCATGCACCTTTCCCCAAAGCAGCTCACTCGGTTTCTTCCACTATTAGATTCATTTCGTCCATAGAAAGGCATTATCCAGTGGTATAATTTGATGCGACTGGCGGAAGTTTTCCGTGCACGGTGAACAGATGCGACTAATCGATAATGATATTCGTTGTCAATGATTTTCATTATTGATTATCGATTTTATCGGTTAGTTGTTGTAGCCCTATTTTACATGAATGAAAAATGGTGGTAAAACACTCAAGAAAACTTTTGGATTTGCATGTTTACTTTTAAATTTGTTTAGAGAGAAGTATTACTGTATATTCAGAAGTATATTCATATTTTTACCCTAAAATAGGGTGGTGTGATTATTAGTGAGTACACTCATGTATGTTTCATTCATACTGGAAGCCGGAGGGCGCCGTCACGTCGAAACTCCAAATATGCCTCACAGATGTAATAAAACATTCCAGGAAATCCCTGATATGGACAAAGGCATCCAGCTATCATTGTAGCTCAATAAAAAGTAGATAGAAACTCTGTAACTGACCAAACATGAAGACAATAAACGCATGACTGCGACAATATAAGGATAAAGTCAATTATTATGCAATTGTAATTGATGTAACGTAAAATACGTAATATATATTTCATTTAAAGAAATAGTTTAATTTAGCTCAAAGGGAATTATTTATGATTT
>JAUZSZ010000115.1:7279686-7290828 GCA_034780575.1 Labeobarbus marequensis | reverse complement strand
TTACATTAATACACACCATCATATGGACAGTTAAGTTTAACCTTTGTCTAAAATAGATTTTAATAACTAGTTTCAAACAATCCTCATAATATTAAACTACATATTTTTAGGAGATTGTCATGAATTTTTGAAGCGTCAAAGTGCAATTCGTTTCTTAGCTTCAAAGTTAATGGACATTAAATTTAGAAAGAAACAATTATGTTTGGTAATTTTTTTTTGTTGTTTAAATTGGCGATTTTTGGACTAATTTGTTGAGTGTCTTAACAGAAGCTTCAGTAGCGGGTAGGAGAGCTTCCCTTCAGATGGTCCCAGTTATTGTAGAGAGAATAGAGTCCAGAAAGCGTCAGCCCAACCAACCCGCCCCGCGCTGCCCCCCGCAAACCCCCTGCAACAAAACAACAAACATGAATTTAGGAAACAAGTGAAAACAAGAAATGGCAGTTCTTCTTAATTTCCCTCTAAATGAACTTCTCTTCCTTAAGTTGCACTCATCACTCTCACCAAATTGTGTAATAATGCTTAACATTATTACAACATTTTAAAACCTAAAGAAATGTATTTCACTATAAAGGACCTTTTGTGCAATGGAAAAGTTCCATGGATGTTAAAGGTTCTTCACGGAACCATCAATGCCACAGAACCTTCATTTTGATAAAGTGATCCAGTAAAAGCTGTTGTTTAAATTCACAAGACCCAAGACAAAATTATATAAAGACTCATTTATTCCATCCAAGGCATAATCATCATAGTATAACTTAAACTAGAATAATAATTTTGGGTTCAGAACCAGTCAGATCTAGTCACTGACCTCCAGTGACAGTCTCACAGATGTCAGTGGCATAAACCAGATAGAGAGGAGCTTAACTTCAGCCTGACCCAGAACATGGAGAAGAGCGATAGAGCTTTGAGAAGTGTGAGGACTCCACACCCACCATGAGTTCAGGCTTGATATGAACTAGAGAATGTGAGTCAGTGAGAGCCCACCCATTACACAGAGTCCACTGGAATGCTTCAAAATAACAATGCACTGTCTCTTTAAAAAAGGACTCTTCCTTGCAGACATGTTGCTACACATCTACAAGGCTGCTTTCTGTTAATATTAAACAGAAATGCCCCAAACATGCAGAACAAAGCAACAGAAAAATGACAACACATGCCAGTTAAAAAAAATAAAAATAAATAAATGCTGTAACTGTTTTTACAGCACCATTATGATCAATGCACATTTCCTGTGAGCTTGTAAATATGTTTGAATATTCACTAGCCTGACACACGTGAGATAACTAAAGTTATGATTGATCTTGTGGCACACCGAACACAAACTGCATTGATGGCAAAACTCCTATTTGAGACTTTTCCCTGCCAAATGCTTTTCAGCAGAGTAGCAATGTGCTGAATCATCTCAATGTCCAGGAACGTCCCTTCTAAGAACTCCACAGCAAAGAATGATGGGAAATTATTTTCTGGCGTCTTTCAAAATGCATTCATTCCACAGCTACAGGAAAACACCTGTAGGGTAATTACGTAAGGTACTTCCTTACAGGAACAATGACATTTTGGGTTTCTAACCAACCACCTAATGTCCTGCAATGACCTAAATTAGAGTTTTTTTACTACAACATTCAGGTTTCGGAAGTACAAATCTCATTCATTTTCTACATAGAGAAATTATTTTTGAACGATTCTCTATGGTTATGATTCTGTAAGGTAAAGGTAAATATTTAAATATTTCTTTAAATATTTCAAAATGTACTTTATTCCGGTGATGGTGAAGCTGAATTATTAGCATCTGTCTTCAGTGTCACATGATCCTTCTGAAATCATTATGATAAATATGCTGATTTGCTGCTCAAGAAACATTTCTGATTATTATTAATGCTATCACACTATATTAATGCTATATTAAACATCCTCGCTGAATAATAATTTCTTTAAAGAAAAACTCTTACTGCCCCCCCCCCAAACTTTTGAATGGTAATGTATTTGTATCTAGAGAAATATTTTGCAGAGCATTTTATATTTATTGTGATTTTATTCTTGTAACCAATCATATTTTAAAATCTATAAATGATGTTTTTTAAAGTATGATTCGTGTGGGAGCTGATACCTCCAAGAAGGAAAAATACCTCCAAAATCAATGTCATTGAAAAATGGATGCCCACTGTTATACTATAATGTTGCAGCTAAATGTTAAAACAGTCCAAATTATTTGAGGCATGAAAATATATAAATAAATGATATATTTAAATGAATAAATAACATTCCAAACTCTAAAGTGACTACATATTGATTAAGCATTATATATAATAACATCTGTTACTGTTATTAATTAGAGTTATATAAAAGATCTTTTGAAAGCAAAATGCTTTTTTTGTCATCAGTTTGAACAATTTCCCTTTTCTCCTCAAAGAAGTCTTCCACAGAAAAGGAAGTACATAACATTGCTGGATTCCCCCCCTTAAGTCTGCTTTTTTTTCTTGCTTCTTAAAGATAACACAATGTGATAAACATATTATCTACCTGGAGATTTGTAGAGGACACCAGTTAGGGTTCCTGCAGCAATCGTGTTGAGGTCGTCCTCTGCCCCTCTGGCTTTCTCTATGATCACCCCAAACACACTGTACAGCAGAGCTGAACACATACAGTACACCACCAATATAAATCAATACACACATTCGACACAGAGATATGACTTCTAAATGAAAAATACTAAAGCTCAAACTAAATAAAAATACACTTCTGTTCAAATGAGCATTAACAAAGATGGATGAGATTAATTTTGAGGGGGAAAGAGTCTGAGTTTGGGCCTCTCACCTAATGAACCCAATGTATTTGCCCATGTGGCACCTTGGCGGGTCACCATATTCAGGATCCTGAATGGGAGAGAAGAATGGAGATTAAGAGTTTAAAACAAAGTCACAATTGACCTAAATCACTAATGACTTCTGTTCTAAAACATCAAGCAATATACAGATATTGAGAGCAACACAATTAAAATACACAAGTAGGTCTTGGGAAACGGCTCCAGGGGCTCCATAAAATCACATTAGTCTATTAACAGAAAGGTTTTTCTTTGAACAAATAAACACATGCATATTTTTGCTTCATTGCACATGAATCAGCACCTGGACTTTCAAGGCTGACTCATCCAGTAACAACTTCCTTGACCTGTGCCAGTCTTTAAGGAAATATTTTTCACATTTTGACAGGGTGATCATATAACACTTTTTCACCCAAACATCCTATAAATAAGCAGTGATATCTTGCACATAACAGCAGTAGAGCGGCAGACTTTGGCCCACTGTACTTGTATAACTTGTAAAGAACTGCATGCGAACACGCTTTAATGCAGCCTTGACCACATGATGCTTTGGGTCACACAGGTGTGTACACACAGATGTATTTGAGCTATTGATTTAAAACAGCTGTCACAACTTATCTTTACTGGTAACTAAAAAACAAAAACAAAAACAAAAAAAAAATAGAAATGAAATGAAAAAACTTACAAACTAGAGAAGTTTTGAATGAAAATGTTAATGTCTAGCAGTGTATTGCTATTTTTTGCATTTAGTAATATGAAAGCAAACAAACTTTCAAGGAACCAAGCTGAATCTTGTTAAAAAGTGATTGCTCAATTTATTTAGGTCTGTAACGGCTGCAAAAACACATTGATAGAAGAGGAACCATGTGTTGTAATATCAGGATCAAATTTGTGTCTTAATCACAAGTCTTGAAATCAGCTTGCAGTTTTTTTTAACTGAAGAATAGTAGTGCCACACTGTTACAAAACAGTAAAACACACACACACACACACACACACACATACATAAATATATATACATGCTTTAAATTCTACTTCTTTAAATGTACTTTTGATAAAAACTTATAGCAAAAAATTAAAAATTGACAAAATTGTAACCTGTCAGAACATTGACTTCTCACAATTTTGACTTTTTTTTGTACCTCATAATTTTGACCTTTCATGTCATAATTATGACTTTAAAAATGACACTTTTTAACACATTTGTATATAACTCTATAAAATATTATTTTAATGTACTTTTGATTAAAAATAATAATAATAATTTTTTTTTTTTTTCTGGGTAAATTGTACAAAATAAAACATCTGAAGCCCTGAAATCGTCTCATGACAAAAATGACATTTGTTTTATAGATATGTTAGTGCTAAAATATTGATTACTGGCCTGTACAAAACCTTGTATACACAATTTGGTCATGTCTGGATTTAAAAGTGTGTATACAACACAGGATGGATTTCATATACTGTAATTTGTGATTAAGGTCTTGAGAGTCTTGAGGTGGGATTTGGCACTCACTGAAACAATAGATTTTTGTCTTTTGTCCTTTTTTCTGTTTTCTTCTCCAATTTATGATGTCACAATCAGTATGAAACTGTCCGCACCGCAATTTAAATTCAAAGGAAAAATGCACGTGACTCTGGTTATAGTGGAATGTGGTGCATCACCACAAACCAAAGGAAACACAACACTAAAGAGCTCAGTGTGGTTTATCTGCATATTCATGAATTGTGCTCCACTGACATCACGGAATAGCCATATTGTGTTACCTTTACCGGGAAATTCACTTCTGCTGTTTCTGTTCCTATGAAAGGCATAGTGCACACTACAGTGAACACTGCCCTCTGATGGTTAACTGTTTATGAAATTATGCAAGGTGTAGAAATATGTGAAAGAATGAATGCAGTGGAAATGTCATTAAAGAGATACTATGGAAGCCCATTTCCTTAATATGAGAAAAAAAAAAAAACTATGACAGTCATAATGACAAATGTTGGAATTATGAGATACTAAACTGAGATAAAAAAAATTGAAATGATGACATACTAATTCAAAATTATGAGATAAAGAAATGTAAAAAGGCATATTGTCACAAAAAACTGAAATTATGAGATACAAAGTCAAAATTATGAGAATTATGCAAAATTATTAAAGTTGACTTTTTATGTCGTAATTTCAATATTTTATCTCAAAATTTCAGCACAGTTCTATAAAAGCAGGGATTTCCTGTTTAGTGAGGTTTTCTCCTGGTTAAATAAACATCAATTAAAATGTAAGGCAAAATTATGAGATACTAAATCATAATTACGAAATAAAAGTTGAAATTGTGACTTTTCATCATAATTATGAGATACATAACAAATAATATCACATCATTTTTTTCACATGATTTACTAAAGCATGGTTTTATTTCTAATGCACCAGTCCATATGCAGATATTTTATTATAGTAAACTTGTTTTCTTTTTAAATTTAAAAACACATTAAATATTACATTCATGTATGTAATATAATGTGTATTTCCTTCACAGGTTTGGTCTTAAATTTTACATAAGGTGGTATTAAAAAGGTCTTAAGTCTTAAATTTAACTTGTTCATATCTGTAGACACCCTGGTTTTATTAAATTGTGCTTTTTAGGGTCACTTATTACTCCACACTCTCAAAAGAAATGAACTCGTCAACCCTGAATTCATTTTAGAGTTTTTAAGTAATCCTTAAAAGTCTTAAATAAGTTTTTGAATTGCACTTTTATAGTATTTCAGCTTGTTACTCGATCAGAAAATAGCCAAGGAAGCTAACATTAAAACACTAACCAACCAACTTGCTTGCACTATATTCTTGGATATTGCTAAAGTACTTCAAAAGCAACTTTTTTTTTTTTTTTTAATGTCTTAACCTTTTGCTGTCTGATCATGTAATTTGTCAAAATGGAAATGCTGAGTTGATATTACATATACAAGTATATACAAATTACAGTAATAGGGTACATGTTGTTAGTGTAAATTAATACTAATGAAAACATTTTATAAAAAATCAAACTAATAAAACTAATAATTGCTAATTAAAATAAAATTGTAAGTGTTAGTTGAAGTACTAAAATTAGTAAAACTAAAACTGAAATAAAAATAAAGATATATAAATAAATATTTGGAAAAAAATAAAACCCAATAAAAAATGACAAAAGCACATAACAAAATTACTAAAACCTAAACTGAAAATATAAAAATAAAAGATCATTTAAAATATGAATAAATACTTCTACATAATATGTACATAACACTAAAATGACACTGGTACAATAGTATTCTTAAAAAAAAAAAAATCCTAGTGGTTAAGATTAAAATATTAATCTTAAAATATTGTGGTTAAAATATTAGCATAATGTGGGGTTTATACTGTATACTGGTTATTTTTGAATAATGTATGAAATAGTGCAGTAGGCAGCAATTAACAGTAGTATGCCATTAGTATGTTGCAGATTTAATGCAATGCACAGTTATTTAGCATTTTAATCCAGTCTTGGAAGGCCAGTCAGATAATGAATCAATGGGATGGATTGCATTGTGGGACACAGTACGGTGTATTTTATGCATACTGAAAATGTATGAACAATTTTTGGTGGTAAAACAATTTTCACTCAGAAACTGCTTGTAAATTTCACAAATATTCACAAAAGTGGCAAGTAACCCACTTAGTTGAACATGAAATTTTGACATTTTGTTCTGTATCTGGTTTTACTCAGGATCTGGCCAATATTGGACCGTCGTATGACAACCAGAAGCAGATGACGGCCATCACGGGTGCTGGAGGGTTAAATGGTAAAACTCACCTCTAAACTCCAGAAATGATTAAAGTTGGATATTTGATCCCATTGCTGAGGGAGTTTCTTTAAAGCTGTGCGTTGTATTCCAGGTGGATCGAGTTTTTCAGGTGAATATGGAGTGTTTTACGTGTGGAAGGCTGATGTTTGGTGCTCCTGTAACTTCCCCTCGCTTTGCATTGATCTTTGCACTCTTGATTGACTTGCTTGGGCTCGTCTGCTCGATCTGCAGCACTAATTCATGTTTCTATGTGCTTGCGCCCCCTCTCTTCCCTCTCAGACACTGAAATCTAACCGTCATGGCTTTTGGCACATATGAGTGGACTGAGGCATATTGCTTTAATGCTTAATCGTGTTTGACAAACGCTGTGGCCTTTAGATTGAGCTCGATCCCCGGGCTGCTCTGCTGCAAGCGTATGGGCTTTAAGTTGATGTAGGATGAATCAGGCCGAGGTTTGAATCTGCGTCTGAGACTCTGTTTCTGTCACAGGTGGGCTTCCTCCAGCTGCTACAGGTAAAGGCCGAGGAGCCAAACGCAAACAACAGCAGCAACAGGACGGAGCCGCGGCTGGAACGGCCAAGAGAACACGCAGGTACGACAACAAGCGCACCTGAAATGAAAATCCACTCTAGTTTGTAAATGCATGTTATTGATCTTATTGGAAATGATTCATTTGTGCATGTTTTATTGTTTCTTTGTTGTTTTAAAAACCGTAATGTTTAATCAATTTTTGAGTGTGATGCCCACATATCGCAATCCAGTCAACCGAGTGTCCTACATCTGTTGACCCGTTATTCTTGAATGTACGTCATACAATAGAAGAATAGATCTGTTGATTTAATCATCCACCTCATGCATATCAAAAATAGATTGAAAACATGAACTGAAACCTTTACTTCAACAGTAACAAGCCAACCAACAATGTTTTAAAAATAAATATATTTTTTTCATTTTTACAGTTTTTAAAATATTTAAACAAAGCTTTTTAAGTATTTTTAAAATATTTGATGTTTTTAATATAAAGATATCCTTTTAAAAATTATTTTGCAAAAATGTATGAAGTTAGTAGAATTTGATGAAATTTGATTAAAATGATCATTTAAAATTCTGATAACACTTAACATTAAGGTTTCATTTGTTAACTGTAATTAAGTAGTGAACATGAACTAGCCATTTTTGTTTTTACATTTTTTAATGTTAGGTAATGTTAATTTCAACATTTACTAATACATTATTAAAATCAAAAGATGTATCTTTTAATATTATTTAATAGACCTGAGCTAACACAAGCTAATAATGAACAGTTGTATTTTAACAAAGAATAATAAATACTTAAAAAAAATTTATTGCTCATTGTTAGTTAATGTTAATTAAAACATTAAATATTGGAACCTTACTGTAAAGTGTTACCAAAATTCTCGTTTTTGATTTTGGGTTTTTCACCCAATTTTTGGCCAAGATTTCTTCACTTAAATCCCCAAAATAAATGATGTAGAACAAAAGACATTTAGTTCAATTTTAACTTGTATTATGAGATATGATTGTGTTTTACTCAGTTTAAATGCTAACATACAAATGAAGATTTTGTAGAATGTAAAAACATATTAAATTAGTAGGATTTAAAATGTGTATTTTTTAATTTGATCTTTTAAAATTTTAAAAAAAAAAAAAAAAAAAAAAAAAATTAAACAAATTTTGAAATTTTTAAAAGATTTAAAACCTTTATTGTTCATTCCAAAATTTACTGATGCATTATTATAATCAAAAGATTTATCTGTTAATATTATTTAATCAACTTGAGTTAACTTGAACTAATGATGAACAGTTGTGCTTTTTCACCCAATTCCCAAAAAAAAAATAATTTAGAACAAAAGATATGTAGGTAAATTATAACTGATTGTGTTATATAGATCTGATACAATAGCCTAAGATGCTGACATGGCATTAAATAAAAATATATTACTGCTATATAGATCTGATTGTGCTTTACTCTGTTTTAGTGACCCGCTGTTCTCAGCGCAGCGCCTGCCGCCTCATGGTTATCCTCTCGAGCACCCCTTCAACAAAGACGGTTACCGCTACATCCTAGCCGAGCCGGATCCCCACGCTCCTGACCCGGAAAAACTGGAGCTGGACTGCTGGGCCGGGAAGCCCATCCCAGGAGACCTGTACCGTGCGTGTCTGTACGAGAGAGTGCTGCTGGCGCTGCATGACAGAGGTACATGTATCATCCATAACATCTGACCTACAGTGGTGGCCAAAATGATTAGAACACTAGTATCTTCTCCAGCTAAAAACCTACCTGCAAAGCTCCCTGAAAAACTCTGCGCAAGTGCACTTAGGGCAATAGCTGCTTTAACCGCAAAGGATGCTCACACCAAATGTTGATTTCATTTGGTTAATAGAAGCTAATTGATAAAAAAATCTGTTTATGACATTATTTATGACAGCATCCATATTTTACAGCATTTTTACACAAGTGCCTAAAACTTTTAACAGTACAGTAGCTTTGCAGGTAGGTTTCTTGAAGCGTCTTAGAGACGTTGCCAAAGTTCTTCTGGATTTAGTCTGTCTCAGTTTGTTCTGTTTCTTCATGTCATTCCAGATAGACTGGATGATGAGATCAGATCTCTGTGTGGAGCACTGACTACTGTCAGACAAAAATCTCACTGGATTATTGCAATTAATGGCAAAATTAATGTTTGGAAATGTAAACTGATATTTCCTACTGACACACTACAGCAAAAGAAAGAAATAACTGACTTAAAACCATTTTTTAGCTGGTGAAAATATTTATGTTCTACTATTATAGTACTATTTTATATCAGTATATTTTTAATGTTAGTATTATTTTAACTTCATTTTTTGGTTGCATGTTATAAATCGTTATTTTATTTTATTTATTTAATTAATTAATTTTAAAAAGTTTAAATAGTAAGACATACATCACAGCTCATTGCATCAACCAATGCATTAATCTCTGCATTAAGCATTAAACCATGTAGTATTTTGCATTGCATAACTGACAGTGACAAATGCTTCATGTTGGAAAGTTGAAGTACATAATATTGCGTCTTTTCACTGTGTTCCAGTTTGTTTTACAAATATTAGAACGTCTTGTTCTTCCTTCTTTATTTGTGATGCAACGTTTATGCAACAGACAAATGAGTACAAGAGCACAGTATGAGACCCAATAGTGATGCCAGTATCGGTATCAGTGGATCCATAATTTGCGAAGTATATGTACATTCAGGGATGTCATAATGATGGATAATCACCTCAGAGCAGTTTGGCACTTATGTGGGTGGATGAAAAGTCAGTACAGCAAATGTGGAAAAAGCACTAAAGTTAAATAGTCCTCCAGAATATTTGCCCTTGGAGCTGAGCTATAAACATGACTGGTACAAATAATTTAGAGCATTAAACTTTGTATTTATTTCATCCTGCTGTGAAACTCTGGCAGGAGGGACTTTGACCAAAGAGCAGCACATTAATACTTGATCTGAAAGGTAAATTGGTAATGAAGACAGATGTTGACACATGATAACAGAGGACATCATTATCTCATCTGATAGCAGGGCTCAGATCTCTTATCTATCTTATCTACCTTCATTCTCTGGGCTGGTTGTGAGGTATTTGTAATCTAAAGTGACAAACAGGAAGTTATTCATTTCAGTAAGAGTTCCCAGCATCATTAGCTATTTGTTTCCATCCAAGGTCATGAATTTAGTTTATGCGTAAAATTGGAATATTGCATAAAACATTCATGAATGGAGCAACGTTTTCATCCAGCAAGACAAAGAGGACAAAATCGTCACTTCCTAATAAACTGGTGCCAAATATCACTAAGAAAAAGGTCATTTACTGCAGCAGAAGGAGCCCTGTGTGTCTTTTTTCATATATAATAAATTACTAGCGCCTCAGAGCATGCAGACGAAACGTAATAAATGCAGTCATGTTATCTTGCTTTCAGAGGCAGATGCTTTTTAAATTAGAATTCAGTTCCTGAATTTGAATTGAGGCAAGAAACAGAATGCAAAATGGCAATTTGAATTTGAATTTAATGATGTAGAATGAAATCAAAATCAAAATAATTCAAAATAAAAATCAAATAATCAAATCAAATAAGTATAATTTTTAACCTGTTGTTAAAAGGTTTGGTCTAAGAAAAGGTTTGTCAACTTCAAGACACTTTGAGTGATGGCTTGACAATTCTTGTTTGAAAGTTTGAAGTCTTTAAAGGTTTTATACCTTAATTTAGAATTATTTATACTCATGTATATTTAATAAATTGACTTTGAAGTGGATTTTATGTTGAAGAACCCTTTATTTCTCAAATTGGCACTGAATTCCTATAATTTGCAGTTTAATAAATAAAATTTCCCATCACTCCAATTTATTTCCAATTCGACTTCCTCTGGGGCCAATTCAAGTCAAATTCACATTAATGATCTGAAAAGCAGCCAATTCTTTCATTCTAAATTAAAGCAACCATGGTCCTC
>JAUZSZ010000115.1:7261842-7274342 GCA_034780575.1 Labeobarbus marequensis | reverse complement strand
TCAGACCGAGTTTGAGTTTAGGAGCCTGATGGCCTGGGGGAAGAAGCTCCTCCTAAGTCTAATAATAGGGGAACCACTTTAAGTGCTGCATAGCACCAAAACTTGGTGCTTCAGTGGTCCTTCAGCGGTTCTTCACCGGTTCTTTGGTATGACTGAGGTGTTGTATAGCACCACTACGGTATACAGAACCTGTTAAGCCCCTGTATGGTTCTTCAGTGGTTCTTTGGGGTGGTTACGGTACTATACAGCACCACTGCCGTACAAAGAACCTGTTAAGCCCCTTTAACGGTTCTTTACGAGCCAAAGAACCACCGTTGGTGCTGTTTAGCACCATTTTTGTCGAAGAAATAAAATGCGATATGGCACCTCTTATGGGTTCTACATAGCACTATTTGACAAAGGTTCTATATAGCTCCAAATGTGGTTCCCGTATGATTACGAGCCAAGAACCTCTTTTAGTGCTATATAGCACCATTATAATATATATTCCCTGAAAACAACATATTTGTTTTGATATTTGTTTTTTTGTTTTTTTTTGTTTTTAATGAGAGAGTTAATTTCCCTTTGTTTAAAATATAAAGCCTATTCGTTTTTACTTGATTAAGCTTGATTATACTTATTCTAAAAATGGACATAAGAAATATATAACGTATATTCTGTATTACCTTACATTTACTTAAAGCTAAAATTATAGAACTTTTTTAGAATTTTTTTTTTCAGTTAATGAATTTTCCTTGTTTTGATCATTGAATTTTCTTTGTATCACACCTTGTACTGTATCACATATTCTCTGAAAACGTGTTTTACAAGCAAATTTAAGAAATAGTATGAAATGTATTCAGAGAATATTTTAATTTATGAATTAATTGGCAATTTTACCACCTTGTTTTAAGACCTTTTCTAAAATTTGCCTAAAATTAAGCAAATTTGTCTAAGATAATATAATATGTGAATATTTGCCATTTTTTTCCCATTGTTTAAAACAAAAGGCCAACTAATTTTTATTAGATTTATGCTAGAAATGCATTTAAGAAATATTCCTACCTGGTCTTATGAGGAAAACGTACCTGTGGGAACTTTTTTGCAAGACGTAAAAGACATACCAATAAGTACATATCACTGCAGTTTCCAACAGAAATGAACACTAGAGGCAGTAAAACAGCGAATACTTGTAATCGTTTTCCTACACAGTTATGATTACAGCTCCATATGTTTCGCTTTCCGTACATAACAAGCTTGCTCTGTAGCTCAGCCCGCACGGAATTGGTCATAGGATGCGCGATCCTTGGGTATGAATCCTGTGAAAACATGACTCATGATGAAAGAGCTGAAAGATGAGGGATCGAAAAAAAAGCTAAAACGGCATGCTTACGATTGTGTTTTTACATCACATTCACTTTTGTTCATAATATCAGGTAGGTTTAGGTGTAGTGCAGATGGTACGTTATTTTAAAACGTCACGGAGCATTAGACTTACAGCACCACTCAATGGACATTTCAAGTCAGAACTGCGGTGACACATACAAAACCAACGTCACATAAAACGTACCATATCTGTTTTTTCATCTGTGAAAAACACACTTTTAGTGCCACCCAGTGGACATTTCACATCGAATATGTCACGAAACGTAACAGGGTAGTACTTATTTCGCATCTTGTGAAAAATTTCCCAGTGGTACGTTTTCGTTGTGAGATCAGGTTAATAAATTTGACACCAACTAAAGATGACTTTGGGTGAATGGACAAAGCTGTCAAAAGCCTATGCTATTGGGCTGCTGTGCTTACAGTCATGATTTTGTAGTGTTAAAGTTTTCATCTTTGTGTTATTTTTCTGTTTGCAGGTATTCTGGATACCTTGGAAGGACCCAACATCCCACCTATCCAGAGAGTGGCCAGAGATGTTCCTGTTGTTGCAAATGCTGTTGTAAATGCCACCATCAAGTCAATAGCTGCAGTTGTACAGTCACAGTGATTATATATTTGTTTTCTGGATTGGTCACACAGTCCAGTGAAGCTGGTGTACATATGTAAGGTCAGGGCAAAACAAAATCATGGGGCAGTCTCTGTTGAGCACCGTAGGCCTGAGCACAGTTTGTATCTCATATGTTTTTCCTGATGCTGTCAAACACACCTAAAAGGACACTCTTAGGTCAAGACGGCTTCACTTAATTTTGGCTCATATTATCATGAGACACACACTATCCCATTCACTCTACACTTGTCTTAAACATTTTTTGCTAAGGGTTACAGTACATATGACGTGCTAACATTAGAATGGTTTATTCAGAATATGTATGGATTCCTTAAGGATGCTGATACTAATAATTATCCTTCACAAACCCTGTTGACAATAAATGCAGCTGGATGTTTGCACTGATTGGACTGATTGTCCTCGCAAACTGTCTCAGTTTCTGAGTGACATCTCACGACACTTCTGTTTTTAGATCTTATTGCATAATTCTCTTTTTCACAGTTGCAAAGGAAGATGTTATCAAGACTCGATAGAGAAATCTTGATTGGAAGGCGAAGTGCATAGAAATACAGATGTTTTATTTGAAGATGAGTAAGATTATGTTGCATGCAATCTTTTTTTTTACTAATCCATATTTAACCAGCCATTGTGGTGCAGTCTGATTCCTGCTATTTAATGGCTGGGGATGAGGGTTTCCTGCTCTCTCGTTATGTTGTCTTTGACATGTGAGCTTCTTATTTAAAGGGTTCTTGTAAAGAAAAAATAAAGAAACGCTACTGTCCTTATTTGTGATTAGAGGTGTCATGACAGCATGTGTTTAATACTTGGAATTTAGACTCCAATTAAAGTGATTAAACAATACCTACACTATTTTGTATTAATATTGCACAGTAGCTGATGCTCTGAACAGCGACCTTTTGCTAAACCTAATGATGGTTACAACTCCAAATGATTTGATGTAGCTTAATGAAAGCTGCTCTGAGATAAACATACTGGAAATAGTTTCATAGAAGTCAATGTACCTGTACTGTAGAACTCCTAAGTATGCATTTACTGACAGTCAGTGAACTGTAGGAATATGCATAGCTTGCAAGTGGTTCACTTTGGGCCCCCAGGATCCTTTGCGCTGATTTTTTCCATGATGACGGCGCCTCTGTGTTTGGTCACCTACACCCTTCTACCCTTCAAAGCTCTCACTCCGGAGGATAAACCCTTTGAAGGGATTAGGGCATAGGGATGAGCCTTCCGAGTGGAACGCAGGGACCATCAAGGTGATCTGCTGAAATTCATCAGAATGATGAAGAAAAAAGATGATTCCAGTGACTTTGAACATGGCATGGCCAGATGGTGTGTCTGATTTCAGAAATTGCTGATCTACTGGAATTTTTTTTTGCACAACCATCTCTAGGGTTTACAGAGAATGGTCTGAAAAGGAGAAAATATCCATTGAGCAGCAGTTCTACAGCCGAAAATGCCTTGTTGAGGTCAGATTGCTTCAAGCTGATAGAAAGGCTACTTAAATAACCTAATAAGTTTATTTCTAGTAACCAAAATGTAATAAATTAATTCCTAGTCTTAGTTACCTAAAATGACTTTTCCCCAACATTCTGCCTAATATGTCATTTTGTGTCCCAAGAAAGAAAGAAATCTACATTTTTTGTGGGCTAAAATGGTACATTGTCAGTTGAGAGTCATGGTCAGGGAAATCAGATTTACTGAAAGATTTTCAGTATTAGCATTGAGTTTAGTATTATATTTATGTACATTTAAATATAAAGAATACTTATATTAATCATGTTTTAGAAGCTATTTATGCCAACATTACATCACGTGGTCATGACTAACCAGCTCTTTCCCAAAAATGTGTACAGAATGCAGTGATCTGATTAGCCAGTGTCTAACCCAGTTCCAACTAAACAGCCGACATTAGAGCAGATGTTACAACATGAATTAATTAGAAATGATCTAGTTTGGAGAGGTGCAGGAGATTCACTCAATCAGTGATTTCATGTGTGAGGTATATAGTGTAACAGGCAGAGTAGGAAACTGCATTTATGCTGTCGTGTGTGTGTGTGTGTGTGTGTGTGTGTGTGTGTGTGTGTGTGTGTGTGTGTGTGTGTGTGTGTGTGTATATATATATAGGGTGGCCGCGGGTCCTTAAAAAAGGCCTTAAAAGCCTTAATGTCTTAAAGTCAGATTCAGTGGGTCTTAAATATCTTTGGTCTCATTACCACAAAAGTTTCAGCAGTCTGACGGACCCAGTGACTGTTTACAATCACTGGACAGACGGAAGATTTTATTTTCCCCTGCTGTAGTTACTGTCATCAGAGAACTGAAGCAGGGCTGACCAGTCTCCTAGCTGCTTTCAATGGGAGGTAGGAAAATCTGACAGGGTAGCACAAATCGACAGAACACCGGGCAATTGACCAATTTTATTTTATTTTATTTTATTTTTCAAATAAACAATCAAATGGTTTGATTACTCAGTATTTTCACTCGTGCCATTTTTGCCCGCACTGCGTGGCGAATGTTTGACCTGAAGCTCCGCTTGTTTGCCGTAAAGTAAGCTGTCGACGGTCATTGAACCAACCCTCACAAACACTTTTCATCACTCAGACCCATGAGTTACAATCTAAGAAAGCATAACCCGTGTGGAGATGGGGACAAACTGTGAACGTGAAATAAACTTGCAAAGCTTTACTGAAGCAGATACACGACAGTTTTTGCGACAGCAACGGTTTCTGGCCAGATGAACACATACGGAAAGTGAATCTATTCGGAGATTTACAGAACAGCTGATAAATTGCTTACTAATAACGCAAATAAAAAAGTTTCATTTAAAATAATGCATGGAATTTATATATCAATCTCTGTGTGTTTAGAGGGGAATGTGAAACCTGATACAGAAACGTTTTAAACGGATTTTCAAATAGGCCAGATTACTCATACTTTTAGTTAGTAATGAAAAGAAACGCTTTTTATTTATTTTGCTTTGTATAAATGTCTAGCGTTTTCATTTTTCAGCTTTTAGGAAGTGATGTAATGATCAATTGCCACTGTCAAAAATATTTGTTTGTTTGTTTGTTTATTATTAAGGAAGAAGAAAATACATTAAAAAGTCTTTCACCCCATTTTACACATTACGTGTTTTATATAGCCTACTTTATAAGTAAAAGTAAAATAGCTATTAGAGCATGTAATATTATTATAAATAATTTCGATAGTTAAGTAAAACAATGGAATGCGGAAGTCCATCCATATGGTGTACATCTGGTGATGATCTGACAGAGGTGCGGCAGAACCGAGCCGATTTCCAACGACCAGACATCACATTATGTGCTTGGTAATTACTTTCAAATACATTTTAAGCGACTTAGAAGCGTGCATAATGATTAAGCAGCGGACGCGTGTGGTTAAGGAGCAAATGAAGTGCAGTGAGGGGATAGGAAGACAATATTACAGAATTTAAACACACCGGTCATATGTCGCTCTCTGAGTCTTGGTCAAAATAATACCTTTGTAGAGATATACGCTTAGATCGTCTGTCTATGAATGTGTTGAATATATGTGCAATTTTGGCCGATTGAATCCTAGCCATTATAATATGTGTACAGTCAGGCTCTACTCGCACTCCGTAATTACAAGGTCAGAGTTCTTTCTAGAGACCTTAAAACGTTCTTGACGTGGATATCTTGAACACACGAGAAATGAAATGTTTTAAAAGGTTGGACACAGTCGGTTGCAGCTCCGTTTGATCCTTTCCCGGAATGCACCGTGTCAATGCACGGTTGTGTTTCCTGTTTACCGTTGTAACGCTTTTGTTTGGCTGTTTTTGCTTTATTGTCGAGGTTTCAAGTACATTGTTATCGATTTCTTTTACCACGATTGATCAGAGAACGCGAGTTTATAAATAAATAAGCTTAACGTAAACACGCGAAAATGCGAGATCGGCGAGGAAGTAACGTTACCCTGGCGCGCGAGCGTCCGCTTTCATTTTAACGTTACAGTTCGACATATTATCGCGTTCCAACGGATTTCGGACGAACTGCAGAATGATTCTTCAGAACGTTTTTTAAATGTCAGAATGATTCCACGGATGTTCTCTAACGACAGAATGTTTCTTTGGAACCTTATTTTAAATGTCAGAGTGATTCTTTAGAATATTCTGTGAATGGCAGAATGATTCTTCGGAACGTTCTTGTTTGGATCTCATAAATGTCGATCGTGGAAAAGTCTGCTTGATGGTGCAGATTATGCTGTAGTCATGTATATAAGCCTAAAAACCTAAAAAAAACAAAAAACAAATAAAAACATCCATGCAAGAGGAAGTAAAATATCTTGGATCATAGATCATGACTTTCCAGCATAAATGTTTATTTCAATGGCCTGAGATTAATGTAGTGCTGCTGATATACATGTAGTAATATTATCCTATGACCTTAAAACATATATTTTACTGAACATCTACTCAAAATAAACTACTTTTATTAACAGAGATAGATTTTTAAAAAAATACAATTACAAGTCTTGTTCGAATTGACACAAGGGGTCGATACACTTCTGTTAACCTGTCGAGCAGACTAATTATCAGACAGTAACCTCAAAAAAATATCCAAATATTGGCAGATGTGAGTCTCCAGCATAAATAGTTTTTTTAATGGTGTGAGATTAATGTAATGCTGCTGATATACGTGTTGTAATATTATCCCATGACCTTACAAAACATATATTTTACTCAATATCTACTCAAAATGAACTACTTTTATTAACACGGATAGATTTTTTAAAATACATTTACAAGACTTGTTCGAATTGACACAATGGGTGGATACACTTCTGTTAATCTGTTGAGCAGACTAATTATCAGACAATAACCTGAAAAAAATATTGGCAGATGTATGTTGTTATTCCTGGTACCGTTTAATCAAACTCAAGATTTTTTGTTTTTGTTTCCTACTAGGATTCGCTAAGGTGTAAATTAAGCCTGGAATAGTCGCAGCTCCCCAGTGAGAAAACAACAGAAGGGCCGTGAAGATCAACCCTAATGGAAGAGACAGAAACAGAGCTGACCTGCTCCGAGCAGGACGCTTTAGGAGCAGACTTCATCACGGTGGAACTTGACACCCAGCCCATCGAATATGTGGTCAAGTGGGCCGAGGTGGGCTCCAAATTCACTATAGCCTGTGTGAAAAAGGATTTGGAGGAGGCTGCCTGCTTCACCTCAGATCAGATGGTCAAAGTGGAACCGGATGAAACGTTCTTTGTCCCTTACGAAGCGGTGTACCCAGAATGCGACGATGTAGATCCAGATTTGATTGCGACGCATGAGGAGGAGGTGGGCAGCGAGTCAGAGTTCAACGACAACACGGAAGTGGGGAATAGCCAGTTGTGCGAAGAAGAGGACGTTTCGGATATTTGCTGGGAGAAGGAGGTGTCTCATGCTAGAACGTATAACTGCCGCTTCTGTGGCAAGAGCTACAGCCATTCCTCCAGTCTTGCTCGCCACCTGCACGTACACTCGGATAAATCGTCCCTCTCTTCCTCTAAAGATTTCAACAAGCTGTGCGACAGCAAAAAGTCTCTCCAGTGCAATCTATGCGGGGTGCGGTGCAACGGCAAGCGGCTTTTGGCGATACACAAGAAGTGCCACAAAACCAAGAGACTGCACACGTGCAACACATGCGGAAAATCGTTCAATCACAGCTCG
The DNA here is from genome assembly GCA_034780575.1 of Labeobarbus marequensis. Taxonomy (NCBI): domain Eukaryota; kingdom Metazoa; phylum Chordata; class Actinopteri; order Cypriniformes; family Cyprinidae; genus Labeobarbus; species Labeobarbus marequensis. The sequence goes on along the minus strand of JAUZSZ010000115.1, from coordinate 7,266,663 downwards.
AGTCTGTCGCGGCATCGCTTGATCCACAAAAAAGGCCTGGATAAGATCATCAGACCGTTATACCCGACTCCAACCCCAGCTCCCATCGTAACCCAGCACAGTTTCCCATCCGGCCACGGCACGAGTAAAAGAACGGTCGAGAAGCAGTACCAATGCGCGCAATGCGACAGGGTCTTCAGCCACTCGGCGGGACTCTCCAAGCACCAGGTGGCTCACGTGAGACAGCTGCTCAACTCGTACACACACGGCAAAGACTCCCTCGACAAGTCCTCGGACCTCAAGATCCGCTTGAAGCTCTGCTCCCGCGACAAGCCCAACTACTACACCCTGTGCAAGAAGAACAAGCACGGTAAAGGGGGCAAGAAGAGGTTGTATCTCCCCAAAGAGGAGCGGCCGTACCCCTGCCTAGTTTGCAACAAACGCTTCAGCCACACCGCCAGCCTCTCGTGGCACGAGCACACACACGCCAGCAACAAGTGCTATGCCTGCAACGTCTGCAAGAAGACCTTCGTCCGGCTCTCCAACCTCAAGCAGCACCAGCAAACGCACGCTACGGGAAAACTCTACAAGTGCCCACAGTGCGGGAAAACTTTCGTTCACTCCTCCAGCTTCTCGCGCCATAAGAAGGTCCACGCGGCGATGAGCCTGTCTGCAAAACAGGAAGATGTTAGGTGCGAAGAGGAACTGGTCATCGATGAGGTGGCCCCGCTGGAATACGAGTCCGAGTGAGAAAGACCGAGGAACTGTCGAGGCTTAGCTGATGGGGAAAAATGTTGTGTTTTTGTTTTGTTTTTTGGTTACCCCTCATTCTTATTTTGCGAAATGTAATTTGGGTGTGGCATCACTGGCTGCTTGGTTTCAATTTAATATCATTGTAATTATTTTAACCCTTTTCAGCCACTTTTAGGGGATATAGTAGCCACCTTTGTTAATATAATACTGTTTTTGTTTTTTTTGGTAGATATTCCCTTTTGTTTTTGTGTATTTGCAAGCCAAATTAATGTCTCTGAAATTTTAGGTATTAACAAGAAAATCAACAGAGAATGGCATTGGCAATACAGGTGTTATTTATTTTTATTTTTATTATTTTTGTCGAGCTTGCACTGAATCTGTGAACCCAAAATAAAGTACTTTTTGGAGTAGAGGGGGGTGAGGGCCAAAGGTAATATTACATTCAAGTTTGTTAGTAGGACACCAGAGTTTTGTATGCAAGAAGTAAATTTATATGCAATTTACTTGAACGTTGTTCCATTAAGTCTGCCTTTTGAATCAGTTATTTCTCCTGTAATTTATATTTAGTGACCTAATTTCAACAAGTTCAAGACTTTTCTCAGCTGAAGTCTGGAGACACAAAAACAGGTTTTGCTGTTTGCTTTTATGGGATATTAAAAAAAAAAAAAAATGTATACAGTTCCAGTATAAACCGCTGGATGAGTGCAAATGGAGAAGCTGTACTCTGGACTAACAAGTGTTTTGGGGTGTTTTGATTGTTCTGGACTTGACTAGTTTCCTCAACATGTTGTCTTTGGTACTTATTTCCTCTTTGATGTTCTTTTGTCAAAATATGAAATCCATTGTGTCCACGGAGGGTATTTATAAAAAAGAAAAAAAAAAAAGTTGCTTATTGGACACGGATATGTACAGATGCACTTAAAATATCATTCATATACATTTCTGTGTGTGCACTTGAATGAATATGAGAAAAGAATATACCCGCAAAATGTGTGCTTTTTACTCCTGCTGTATATGTGTAAAAACTTGCAGTTGCAAAAAAAAAAGTTCTATCTGAATTATTTTTCTGTATCTGCATAAGTTAAGGAGGGATTTCATATTTTAACAAGCATTGCACTATTGTATTTATAGACAGAAGCACTACATATTTAGGAAATTGGAACGCGACTTTGGATCTCCCTGTTAAAACCTCAAATGAATGAGGCACGGAAATATCTTCCACGCATTTTGAAAAATTTATCAAGTGCCCTCAGCTACTTTGTGTTAGACCAAAGCTCTTCAATGCAACACGGAAGACCTGGAGTTCAGCTCATCAGAGGTGTTTAATCAGCTTCATGTTCGATTTCATATGCGTCTGGACTTTTGCTCACCATTTGCTGTCTGAATGGAAATTCAATAGCAATTACTAATCTATTTATGGTGTTTTAAAATGAGACGTTGAGGAGTGTTGGGATGCTCGTATGAAGCACAGAAGACACTGTTGCACCCAGAATGATGTTATTAAAAAAAGAAAAAAAGTTGAGTTCCTGGTTGTTTTTAAATATTCCCATTGTTCTTAAAGTCATATCCCCCTGTCTTATGGATCTTTTATTGCCTTTGTTTTTAATTCTTTCCAATAATATAAGCTTTATCGCTCTCCTGTCCACACTTCTCATGTTTTGATTTAAGTTTGTTATTTTTCTTTTTCAATTGCTGTAGCTATATTTCATCTCTCAATGCAGCAGACCTACATCTTATATCAAGATGTATGTTTTTGTATTGTGTTTGCCATTAGATAACAGTTTAAGAGTTCTGTCTTGCATTTTTGTAATAAATAATTGGTTCATGAATCAATGGTCTATCTGAATCTATTTGCTTAAGCTTTACAGTATTAGTATGGTTCAGTAATTTAAATTTCAGCCATTTAAATGAAAAAGCCCAGAGATATGAGACACCAGCCCAGTTGTGACAGATAATCAATTTGCAATCTCATTTACTGAGAGATGGATTACTAATAATAATTAATTATAGTACAATTTAATTGCATATATTTTATCGCCCTGTGAATAGAAGTCCTTGCTGAAAATGCCACCTGTTGTTGTCTCCTGTAGTTCGGTCATTGGCCAAAAGATGTCAGCAAAAGACAATTTATGGGATGGTATTGCAAACATTTTAAGCAACAGCCACATTTTATATCTGACCTTTGCATGATTTGAGGGTTTTATCTTATTTAAAAAAAAAAAAAAATCTGTAGCATTTATTTATTTATTTTTGGCCAATGCTGATACTGAAGGAACGTTGCAGAGCTATTTACAATTAAGTTTTTTATTGTGAGTATAGGCTATTTTCTACTGAATAATGCACAGAACTTTTGAAAAGGGCATAACCTGACATAACTCATTACTTTTGGAGAACAAAAACAAAACAAACATAAGACCTAAAGGACCATTTAAAAATGAATTAATATCTGACAATGTGCATCTGTGTACAATTATAAACTCCTAATTCAATAATATGACATTAGGCCTAATCATAAATGATGAAATGCCATACTTTCATCCTGTAAAATGCATTGTTTATCGGAGGAAAGAGAAGTATAATATCATTACTAAATGAACTGGTGGTAATATCTAGCTAAATGTTTCATTAGAATCAAAAATCGGTTCATTACCATAATGATAATCTACATAAAGCACAAATGCACAAAAACAAAGAAATATATCTGCTATTTATAAGCATAAGCTGCAAATAGGCAATGTAATAAAAGGAGAATACCCCTCATGAAACGTGACATGATACTCATATTTAAAACACCATAAACCATGGTACTTGATAATGTAAAGTGTAAGGCGTAAACAAAGGAACGCGTATCTACACCAATAAAATTTGCTGTTTTATAAACCAATGGAATTGGGGGTGGGCGGGGCAACACACACCACCCCGCCCCAATGTGTCGCCCCGCCCCATCGTCCAAGCTGCACTCTGGAGTACTTGGACCCACCTTAATATGGCAAGCCGTTTTAACATTTAATCTATAAACCATACTAGTGTCTATTTTCATGCTACTAGTAGCCTACAGTAGCCTATCTTTTCCATTAGCTACTAATGCTTATTCTTTAGCTACTAGTGTCTTTTGTAAAGTTACTAGTACTTATTTATTAGATACTAGTGGCCTGCTTATTCCAATACATTTTCTTTATTTGAAAAAAAGGGCCAACATTTTTTATTATTATTATAAAAAACACCAGGTTTGCCGTGCTTGTTTGTAGGGCTGCACAATTTGGCCAAAAATGTTATTTTTATATATCGATATCGATATTTAATAGTAAGTAAAAACATTAAACAAAATAAGGAATAGCCTATTACTTTTGTAATAACATTATTTCACTATAATATACAAAATTAGTATTTAAGAATAAATATAGCTAATAATAAATAGCTGCAAGAAAGTTGCATATGTTTACCTCAATGTTCTTAAAAGAGAAGTAGCTTGTTATTTTTCCCATTTTTACCCAGTGTTCATGGTAAGCAATTAGCAAGATTCACTAACATACACAGCTAGTTAGGCCTACATAACAATCAATTTCATTCAGTATATTAATGTATTATATTACCACGTGAACTCTGATTGGATGGTTGAGAGGTACTCATGTTAATGTAATGATCTGTTTGAATTAAGATATCTATAACATCTACAATTAACATCTATTAATTAATGAATATAGTGATTATTGTAATAGTGATCTGTTTAAATATTACTAGTAAGCATTCATTAGATCTTGTGCTTTGTTCATAAATATAGTTATTTATTAGATACTGGTACTTATTCGTTAGATACTAGTATAGCCACTAGTTAATCATTAGGTACTAGTACTTATTTCTTAGACACTAGTATCTTTTACAATTATTAGTAACAATTCTCATCTTCCTAGTCAGATTTGTTTTTTTACTTGTCTTATGTTATGCCTATTCGAATGACCACAGTAGAGTTCAATTAAATATTTTAAATAAAAAAATCTGGTTACACTTTATCTTGATAGTCCACTTTAGACATTCTACTAACTATAAGTAACTTTGTAACTACATGTCAACTAATTCTCATTAATTTGC
>JAUZSZ010000115.1:7203975-7217756 GCA_034780575.1 Labeobarbus marequensis | reverse complement strand
CAGCTCAAGAATTACCCAGAAGCCATTTACTTGGAATTAGCCTATAATGATACTGTGAAATGTTCTTGACTTGAACTGTCTCTGTGAATAGATGACACAATGACATGCCAGTGTGCTCAAGATAAAAGGGTTCACATGTAATTTTTTATATATCAAACAAAAGGAATAGAGCAGCCTTTACAATTCACAAATGTTCAGTGTCCTTTAGTACAAATTAGAGTTCATTACCCTCTTCCATATTCAAGACGGCATTTTGTCTCTCCTCACGAATGGCTAGATTTTTGTCAGCGTAATTGCATGACTCATCTGAGCTCCTCTGGCTAATCAACCCATATTTGGAAACGGGTGTGATGGACTTTCTTCAGCAGAAGGGCTCCTGACAGACCCGTCGCACACAGTCTCAAAACTACGAGCTCTGAAAATGAACAGTCTTCATAACACACACCATGGATGCCTTCTATACTGGTAATAGTCTAAATCAAAAGGCCATTTAACATAGATTTGTCTTACATTAGGTTAAATCTGATCTCAGAGTGCTATTCAATTTGAGAAACAGATGAACAGAGAAAGTGCCATGTCTTGACCCGACTCTTAAAACATCTGTACACAAAATGTGTCACAAAAAGTGTTTTTCTCAATCTCCTGTTGTGCTCTCGGCTGTTGCTTGTTTCATTTCATGCTTCCATGTGGTTTGTCTTTTGCTGGGCGTTATCTTGATCATAGACTGTTCTGTTGTCTCTCTTTCTGAGCATCTGTTATGTACAGTGCTGTGCCCTGTAGCTTAATATAATCCTTACATTTGTCTTTCTTAATGACAGCCTCACAGTTTCAGACTCATGAAACAACCAGGCGATATTACAAGTAAAAATATACCGAAAGATAATCTATTTATATTTTTGCATATAAATAGATTATGACAAGGATATCTATTAAACATCGTCTGTTTTTTAGACCTTTAATAATACAGATCAGTGACCTTCATGTATCTGTGTGAGCGAAATCCCAAAGCGCTGGATAAAAAGGATGAATGTATTTTCCCCTCAGGCGGATATTCTTATAATAATGCTTTGTTAATATTGCAATTAGTTTTATAATTATTGCCACAAGTGAATGAGCAACAGCATTTTCATAAATTAAATTTCAGTCATTTATGGATCTTAATTGTTATTTCAGACATGAATGAAGAATATAAGATGAGTTACTCCATCTTAGGGACCACATGAGTAAACACTTCATACATGACACATCTACAAAATTAAATATTTAAAGTGATTTAAAGGAATAGTTCACCCAAAAAAATGAAAATGAAGGCATTGTTTACTCACCCTTGTGTCTGTATGACACAATACATCAATACATTTCACAAATGTTTCTTTGTGTGTTCTATGGAACTAAAAAATTCAAAAAGATTGGCATAAAGGTGAATAAATGACGGTAATCTTTTAATTTTTGGATGAACTATCCCTTTAAAGCAATAGTTCAGCTAAAAATGAAAATATGCTGAGAATTTATTCACCCTTAGGCCATTCAAGATGTAGATGAGTTCTTCATTGGAACAGATTTGGAGAAATTTAGCATTACATCACTTGCTCATCAATGAATCCTCTGCAGTGAATGGGTGCCGTTAGAATGTGAGTCTAAACAGCTGATAAAAACATCTCAATGATCCACAAGTAATCTCCAGAAGAAAAGCTGTATGTTTGTAAAAAAAAATAAATAAATCTATTAAGACGTTTTTAAACGTTTTCAAACTGTTGCTTCCAACTAAAATAGGCGTCCTCTATCCAAAATACTCTTTTCTCCAGTGAAAAAGTTGTCTTATCTGAATCAGGACAGAAATACACTCAGAATCAAGCAGCATTAATAAGCAAAAATTCCAGAAGACTTTAAAGTTAAATGCCATAATTAGGAATTTGTTTCTTACAAACACACAGCTTTTCACTTCACAAGATTTTAACTGATAGACTGGAGTCATGTTGTGGATTATTGTGATGCTTTCATCAGCTGTTTGGACTCATTCTGATGGCACCCATTCACTACAGAGGATCCACTAGTGAACAAGTGATGTAATGCTACATTTCTCCAAATCTGTTCTGAAGAAAGAAACTCATCAACGTCTTGGATGGCTTAAGGGTGAGTACATTTTCTGAAAATTTTTGTTTTTGGCGAACTAGTCTTGTGGAATTAGAAACCCTCAAATGTAAGATATTTAATGAGAGTGCAGGAAAGATGGAGCGCAAATGAATGCAACTGACCACTCCATCTTTAGAAAACCAAGTGCAGAATGGCAGTCAAACCAGTTGTAACAAAATAACAGCACGCATACTTATTATGATTATGGTAATCTGCAGGCAGGGCTAAAAGATGGCCTTTGAGGTGTTTTCCATTGAGTTCATGAATCACCATATAGTCAGATGACACCACAGCCTCTTCTCAGGATGTTCAACCCCACTTTATATTATGTGGCTTTAATTTCTATGTACTTATTTTTTATTTAAGTACAATGTACTTATTCTGTTCATGTAGCATTTCAAAACACGCAACACGTTACAAACATGTTACATGCACTTACTATTATAATGCAATAAATCATGCATAATTACATGCAAGTAGCCCTAAACCAAACCCTAATCCTAACCCTAACCATATAGTAAGTACATGTAGTTAATTGATATCACTTAGTACTTAAATGTATAATTCCACTGTAATAAGGACACATTAAAATGAAGTGTAACCTAAAACATTTTTGCTGCTATTGAAGTGGGATACAGGTAAGGTTAGGGACAGGTTTGGTGGTATAGGTAGGTTTAAGGGTGGGTTAAGGTGTAAGGGATGGGTCAACATAAATATAATTACAGATGTAATTACATGCAGGTATTTTTTTTAAATATTAGTACAATGTAAAAACATGTACACAATAAGTGCATTGTACCAAATGATTCATTTAAATGTAAGTACATAGTAGTTAATGCCACATAATATGAAGTGGGATGAGATGTTCTTAAAAAAATATTTTAGAACATTTTTCAAGAGTGGCACTTAAGATATATTCTTACAACCTTCTGGCACAAAACATTTTAAATACACTCAAATTGTAAAAGCAATGGATAGCAAATGGATAGTACAGACCCCGAAGTCTGACCATGCATGAGTTTCGCTAGGTTGAGATGTTGATTGGCAACCATAAACAATCAAATTTAATAAGTTTTAAGTTTTCTCTTTTTACCCCATATTTCTTTATAGCACATGTAAATAAGGTAAAGCAGATACATTTACAAAATGTAACATGGTATGAATGGTCATACCGCCCAACCCTAGTGTAGAGCCATGTAAGGCATGAGAGTCCACAGCCCATGCTGAACGAGGTTCTGGGACCTGAGGGGTCTGTGTAGTGCGAAAGGTGTAGCTATGCTTACCTAAAACCCCGCTGGAGTCGATAGGATACTCCAGAATGGAGGTGGCGGGGGCCAGTGTGTAGGGATACTCATAGGGCGTTGCGTAAATCAGGCCCGACTCTGGACCAGGCTGCATTAGGGTGGCGGTTGCCGGGTGGGCCGAGCCATTGGGCATGACGGTCTGGATCTGGCGGATGAGGGGCATGATGGTGGGCCCTGCTGGCGTAGGCGTGCGCAAGGCGGTGGGCGGCAGGACAGGTGCTGGGCCGGTGATGATCCGTGGCACCTGGGCGCTCGCTGCAAGAGAGAATGCAAGGGCAGCTGCGGTGAGTGGAAAAATGCGAGGGTAGGGGTAGATGAAGACGGGTGGGGTCGGGACAAAAAAACACAAAAACCGTTAGTACCATGCACAGGCAAACACTGAACACAGAGCATGACAGCGATGCTATTTTGCTATTCATTAGTAAACAAGGCAGGGGAGGAGCCAGTGCGTTCAAATAACACACTCCTGCAGTTCCACAGTGCTTCAGTATTATTTACTGAAGCAGCAAAGCGAAGAGGAGGATGTCACAACAATCGGTAAATTAAGGAAACGTTGTTTTCACAGATAGCAGTGCATGTTCTTTATTCTTTCAGCTCATTAGCTGCTCTTTGGATGCATGTGGTAATTCTGGATCACAATACTGATACACTTGTCAGAGCATTTATCAGGGAATCAGGGTTACTTGAGAGAGGATTACTGAGAGCTGCGGTTACAAGGGCCTCAAACAATACTGTCTCTGTTTGCTTGAGAGGAGATGGCAGCTTACGTGATTTGATATTGGCGTCTCTGTAGGTGCCGTTAAGAATGGCCAGTTCCATCAGTTGCATCTTCTTCAGACTGTCCTCGCCTTCAGCCTGACGGTGTAAAGAAATGCATAAGACGTCAAAAACAGACGCAAACAAACGCAACATGCTACTGCTACTATTCACACTGCAGCTAATAGTGTTTTTCTTCTCTCGCTTCATGTCTCACGCATAGGTTTGGCCGATGCATTACAAGCACAGTGTCTGTTGTATATACTTAATGCATGTTCTTTCTCTACCTTGGCGGTAATAAACCTCAGTACCCAAGGGAGTGATACAGTTTCCTTCAAATGTATGTGCCATTAAAACAGATGTGTTAAGGTAGGTAGCTATAAACATGTTGACAGTTTAAATAACTTTAAGTATTCTGCTCTGCCATGAAAATAGACAAAGAGAAAACTAATCATAAAGACAGACATCGACCTGCAGTAACAAGCACTAAGAATGTGGACTGACACACTGTGGAACACAACAATGTGTGAAATCAAGCTTGCAGATACCATAGATCCCACATGAATAAAGTGTGATTAATTGTACTGAATGTGCACTTGTAGTGCACTTCAAAACTTAAAAGCATATTAAGAAATCTGTACTTGCCGATACTATAATATTAATGAAATATTAATAAAACAAAGTACATTTTCATGCTTCTTAACACAAGTAGATACATTTTTAAAAAGTGCACTTGGCAATAATGCCTAATCAAAAGTTACTTTAAAGTACATTTTAAACCATGTTTTAATAATCTTTTGTCATGCTTTAATAAGTACACTTTGATTTGTTGACTAACGTACTAAAGCACTTGATTTTAATTTTAACTGTAGTGTGTTATTCAATATTACATACACGCTAAAAAAAATGCTGGGTTAAATATGGACAAACCCAGCTATTGGGTTGTTTTGAACCAGTGTATGGGTTACTACCCAGAAGGTTAACCCAGCATTTTTTAGAGTGTAGTTGTCAACGTTAAATATTAAATGTTAGTTAAATGTACTAAATTGCAAAGTCATCAAACAAATGTGTAATTGCAAATATATTTAAATACATGTCTGACAAGTTTAAATAGAAATGACGTTAAAGTATATTTTAGTTTACCATAAATGCTTGTCGGTACATTCACCATATTTCAATGACAATAGAAGTAATTATCAATTAACAATTAACCTCGAACTGACCAAACCAAGGCCAAATACAAAAAACATTCAAAAGTCCCACACACTATCAATGCTTGCACATATATGCAATTTTTCATTAACAATGTTTTGGTCCTATGACCTTAATCAGCTATGAAATTAATTAAATTATGAAATTACATATAAAATTTGTACTTAAGCCCTGCTTATGTGGGTCAAAAAAGCACTAAATTCCGACTAATTGCATTACTATAAATTTTAACTATCACCCATTTTCATTTAATTGCAATTAATATGCAATTACACTGTTCACACTTAATTATATTCTTTTAAAGTATATTAATTCCGTAATATATATGCTAAAACATGCTAATTCTATGATTCACACTGCAGCTTTTTTTACCTGTTCAATTCTAACAAAATCTCTCAAAGTCTCACAAACGTTTATCTCATTTTCAGCACTGCATGAGGACTAAGGTCAGAAATATACTCTATACAAGTATGGCAAGATAAATTTTCTGTTGTACATACTTAATGTGTGTTCTTGCTTTACTGTGGAGGTAATAAACCTCAGTACTCAAGGGAGTGATAGAGTTTCCTTCAAATGTCTGTGCCATTAAAACAGATGTGTTATTATTCTGGTAGCTAGCTACAAACATGTTGATCATTTAAATAACTATGCTCAGCAAGATTTTCTTCAAACTACTGATCTGCCCCTGGCAAAAGACAACTGAAAGAGAAAACTAATCGCATAAGACAACGACTTACATTAAGGCCTGATATAAGCATTAAGAATACATACTTGTACTGGATTACGAACTGCATTCAGACACTTTTTGAAGCATAAATGTGTGAAATCGAGCTTGCATAACTAGCATTTGAACTCTGAACAATGCACAGTTTATGTTTCAGACTGAACTAATTACAAGTAGTGATGATGAACTACTGTACATTGTCTAGAAGTGTGAGAGCAGCTCAGCTGTTTTCAAAATAATGTTGCATTCCCAGCTATTTCCTTTCATCACTCTATAGCATTTCCAGAATTCCCTGCATAGTATTTAATGTCATCTGTTTAGCTAAATGATTCTTCAAAAAGTTAACTTGACTTCAATCAACTAACTGTACCTTTTAAAGTTGGCATGAAACAAAAATTGCAATTGTCTTTTTTGCCTTTTGTGACATATATCTTTGTGTAATGGCTTCTCAAATGAAAAAAGTGACTTGATTAAGTCTATTATGAATTGCACGGATTAATCATTTATAATAACTGCAACATTCCATTAAAAAAATAAGAACTAGTCAATTCTCAGTTTATTTTGCCTAGACTCACTGATTGCACTGAATAGTAAAAAAATTATGCCAAAACAGTTTTTACACTTAATTTAATATAAATATGACAGCAGCAAATTTATAAACGAAAAAATAAAATAAAATAAAATAAATTAAAAAAAAGTAATTTGCAAAAACTTGTATCCAAATGTAACATGTTTTTCTGTATGGTCAGGGAAAAAATAAAAATAATAAAAAAATAAAATACATAAAATATACAATAAGTTGTATCTTGCTTATTTGTACAATGGAACAACACTAGAAGAAAGTGAAAATGCATGTCCCTCACATCATGTCTGAGCTCAGAAAGATCAGAGCTGCCCAGCATTCACTCCCTCAGTATCTGTCTCTGTCCCGTGTGGAGATGAGTTACAGTAAGAGAGATGTATTTACTGCCCTGCAGCACTCCTCCTCTATAAGGGGCCGGTCCCCTGCGCCCTTCCGTCACCACTGAAACGCTGCCTGCTCCCTGTGTATCTAAGTATCAATACTTTATTAAGTCAAGAGCCAGCTGATGAATAGAGTGGGACAGAGCTGTTATAAATCACTCTCTAATCAGCCTAATGTGCTCTGTCCTTGAGAAGCAGACCTCTGAGAGAGCAGCGCTGCACATTCACTTATCAGAACCTGAGAACGAGGTGAGAAAGTTTGGGGGAAAAACTCTTTTCGGAGATGGCCTACATAGAAGAACTTATGAAAGTTATGTTATGAAGTTACGAAGTTATGGAATATATATGTTATTTCTTACTGTGTTGTTGTTTTGATCTACAGTACTTCGTCCTGGTGAGCAGACATGCTTTATTAGCGATGACAGATGATGGGACAGCAGGAGGCTATATCTCTCGTTTTGAAAGCTTCAGGAGGGTGAAGTGAGCTTGGTCTCATGGATAAAAGAGAGTATATAATGGCTAGGTATAGCGTCGAATAAGAGCATTTGATTCTGCAGGACAGCTGAATAATTTAATAAGGTTTTTGTCAATTTTGTGTTAAAGCTATTGGTTTTAACTATTGTAAGACAGATCAAATAATGTGAGAAGATATATTGTTAAAGGAATAGTTCAAACAAAATGAAAATTTAATGAGTTTCTTTCCTCTGTTGAAGAAAATGGTATAACCGAAGATGTTGCTGATCCCCATCGACTTCTACAGTTATAAAAAAATACCATGGAAGTCAATGGGGACCAGAAACTGTGACACACATTCTTTTTTTTTTTTTTTTAAGAAACTTTTTATGGGATTTTTATGTATTTTTCATAGATAGGACAGTAGAGAGAGACAACAGAAAAGCGGGGCTGGGTTCGGCAAAGGACCTCGAGACGGGAATCAAACTCGGGTTGCCGTGAGCACAGTTGCACTGTATGTAGACACACTAACCACGAAGCTAGCACCAATATCTTCTTTTGTGTTCAGCAGAAGACTGAAATATAGGTTTAGGTCAACTTGAGGGTAAGCAAATGATGACCAAATTTAATATTTGGGGGAACTGTCCTTTAAAAAGTGTCTGGTTTTACTTCTGGTGCTTTCATTACATTGGAAATGGAAGGTCTTGTCAACCGAATTGCATTGTGGGATTCGGTATTTCATTAACACATTTGACAAATACAGTACTGCAGTCATGCATATGTTAAATCTGTGTACTGCACATGGTATACATACTGCATTCTGCAGAAATAGTGGGAGTAGTATGGTAGGCCTGCTTTTTTGAACACATTTGGATAAGCATACTCTGTACTATTTTATCAGTGTGCAGTATGTATATTGTGCACAGTATGGAAATTTTGCCTATCCACTACCATTCAAAATTTTGGGGTTGGTAAGATTTTTTTTTTCATGTCTCTTATGTTCACCAAGGCTGCATTTATTTAAACAAAATACTATAAAACAGAAATATTGTGAAATATTATTACAATTTAAAAGAACTGTTTTCTATTTGTAGGCTATTGAGTTTAAAATGTAATTTATTCCTGTGATGGCAAGCTGAATTTTCAGCATCATTACTCCAGTCTTCAGTGTCACATGATGCTTCAGTATTCCCACAATGCACACAATATTCAGCATCCCACAATGCAATGCACGTAACTTCCTGAACTTGCTGTATACTGTGATGAATTAACCACATTTTTTACACATAATTACAGTTAAAACATATTTGTCATTTATATTTTATCTTGTTTCAAATAAGACTTCTAAATAAACACCAGTAGGCAGTGCATGGATAGGGTACAGTATGCAGTGGGCAACACTAGAATTCCATTCGGAACACAAGCACCCTTCCAAGCTTGCAGTATCAGGTATGTGCCAGTGAGAGGTGCTGTGTTTTCATCAAAGCGTTCTGTGAAGACTCAGGCTGGGATCTATCTGTAAGGATGCTAACCTTCTCAGACAGTAATTTAAAAACCAGTCCGTATCATTACCCACACAAGCTAGTCCTCTTCAGCAGCAGATATACAGTGAGCTGCATTTATAGTGAATTTTTCAATATGTCATGCTTTGGCCGCCTATCCGTTTTTGACCTACAAATCAAAAAGTGTTTTCCGGCTTCGCGGGGTTCAATATTGATGACATCACTGGGTTTTCACACTTGCCAGTAATGTATTACAGCACATCTGACAATCTTTCTCTCTTTCTGCTCCAAGCCACAATCGTTTCTATGACACTCTGCGTTTTCCTGGCCTCTTCCTCTCTCGCTGTCCTTCTTTCATCCACACGTCTCTGCCTTCCTCTCTCGCGCTCCTTCTATGACAGCGTTGCCCTGGGCCCTTCCTGCACTGCGCTGCACACTGACAGAACAAAGGGCCTCTCTCTGCACCAGAGCGGCCGTGTTAATGCGCGGGTATCTGTGTGCAGATGCTCCAAGCAAACGCTAATGGTCCTGATCTCAGTGTAATATAAAGAGGGCCTGGGAGGGCAAACTGCTAAATCAAATTCTCACCATTTGGCCATTGGGTTCTGACTGATTTTGCTACTGAGCTTTGTGATTTCATCCATTCATATTTTTACAATTGGCCCGTCTCCTGTATGTAGCTAGTAAACTTTAAACCTTTGTTTTTGCACAGTGATTTTATGCAGTGGTGTGTTGAGCTTGACTACTTACAAATGCGGTTTGAGTGATCTGATCAAAATCTTTTACACCTACATTACTGTTCAAAAGTTTGGGGTCAGATATATTTATTAATGTTTTTAAAAGAACCTTTAATTTGATAACACAGAAAAATAAAGAAAAAAAAAACAGTAATATGGTGAAACATTATTATAACTTTAAAAAAAAAACTTGTCCTGGAAACTGGTTTCTTCCAAAAATAAAAATAAATTTTTATTAAAAATAAAAAATGTAATTGTGACTTTTTATCTCACAATTCAGACTTTTTTTCTTGCAAATATGAATTTATATCTCAGTTCTATTGTTTTCTTGCAATTCTCAGAACCTATAAACTTGTAAACTTGATTTATAAACTCGCAACTGCAAGAAAAACGGTCAGAATTGTGAGAGAAAAATTTCACAAATTCACTCTTTTAATTCTGTGGCAGAAACAGGCTTCCATAGTTTTTTTTTTTTTTTTTTTTTTAAATACAATGCAAAATTCAATTGATTACTTTGACAAAGCTGAATTTTCAGCAACATTACTCCAGTTTTAGTGTCACATGATGCTTCAGAAATCATTCTCATATGCTGATTTGCTTCTCAAGAGACTTTTTTTTTATATTATCAATGCTGAAAGCAGTTGTGCTGCCCAAGGATTTTTTTCAGTTGAATTAAAGTATTGGTAACACTTAAGTATAGGGACCAATTCTCACTATTAACTAATTGCTTATTAGCATGCTTATTATTAACATATTGGCTGTTTACTAGTACTTATAAAGCAGATATTCAGCATGACCATATTCTACATCTCTAATCCTACCCGATGCCTAAACTTCACAACTACTTTACTAACTATTAATAAGCAGCAAATTAAGAGTTTATTGAGGCAAACGTCATAGTTAATGGTTTGTTAATGGCGAGAATTGGACCTTAAAATAAAGTGTGACTAAAATATTAATTTCTTTAAAAAAATGTTCTGACTGTATGAGTGTGCTCAGATCAGGCAGTGTAATATGCTTTTAAAGCCTGCTTGCATAAAGAGGAATCAATCTGGAGCTATTCAGACTGGGATCACAATGACCTTTAGAACACAATGCCTGCCAGCCTACTACTTTCCATCATGGCCTGTCAGGTCTCTCAAGCTGCGCTCCAAACCTAGTGAGCTGCCCTGATTTTACAGACAACAGGTAGCTGTCTCCTAAAGGTCCGGTCACGCTGACAGCCGTTAAACCACTGGAGGTCAAAGAGTGTCTGTGCTCTTGGTTGCTACTCAACTGTATCACTATATTAACTGTTTGGCAGTTCATTTGCATGAAGTTGAACTCATCTTTGTTTAACTCTGTTGCATCGTCAACAGTCGTTGTCGCTCATCTCATCGGAAATCCTGAACTCTCATTAAAATTGGATGAATGCAGGTTGTTTGGTCTCTGTGCAAACCGCTGGCAGTGTAAACGCCCCTTTAGGCGGCATCCTAACTGAAATGGATCTTTATAAGTGACTGATTTGAAGTGCTCTACATACGCAACAACAAACAGCGCATTTCCAATGCAATGACGCACACTGGAGACCCAACCAGCAATTCATTCCAATAGAATTTGATATTAAATTAATGTCAAGTTGCCAACATTGTGATACTCTAAGCATACAAATACAGAGAACTCACAAACATTGAATAAAATATTTATGAATATAAAAAAGTCTCTTATGCTCACCAAGGCTGTATTTATTTGATCAAAAATACAGAAAATATTATAACCGTAATATTGCAACGTAACATTATACGTTAAAATAACATTTTCAGTTCTAATATATTTAAAAAATGAATTTATTCCTGTGATGCAATGCTGAATTTTCCTAATACCCTAACCATAATTAGGTGTTTTTACATCCCTAAAAAGAAATAACACTTGTATTCACATATTTATAATAATCACTTAGGTAATACATAAACACTTTTATACAGGATCAAAAGGAAAAAAAAAAACTATATATATATATATATGTATATATATATATATATATATATTAGGATTCTTTGATGAATAGAAAATTCGAAACACCAGCCTATATTTGAAATAGGATTTACATATAACCTACAAATATGTATAAAACAACGCATGCCTTTGCTGTCACTTTTGATCTGTTTAATGCCTCCTTGTTGAATTAATTAATTAATGCATTCTGGGATTGACCTCACCATGAAGCATGCAATGATGTCTTTGAATCATATTGCTTCCTATCTTCTAAAAAGTGTCTTTGTACATTGAATTCACATATGACACCTTAACATGTTGTCAAGATATTCAGCTATGGCTTTGGACTATGGGTTTTATCTCCATTTTTTTCATTCACCCTCTTCCTCCAAACATGTTTCTTTTTGTAGTTGAGTTGAGAGTAGATCTTGTCTGAAGTTCCTTTGGCCTTTTACTTTCTTTTCTTTTAGATGTCATTTTCTGTTTTTTTGTTGCTACTGTCATCTGCACTGTGGACACGGATCTAACTTCCCACTCTCTCTCAAACCACTTAAAGTGATTGCTTTCTTTCTAACAACACAAAGCATGATCCAATTTGATACTTTCAAGTGCTTTATTCTGTTAAACGCTTTATCTTATTAGTAGCATTTCTCAAGGGCAAGGACATAAACCAAACCTGTCAAACACAGTTCAGACCATCATTGGTTGAACGGGAAGACTGAAGGACAGAGGAGTGATATAATTGTCTGAAGGAGGACGGGATGACTGGGCGAGTGGAAACCGGACGCTAGCGCTCCAAGAATGCATTCCAGTCATGGCGCACACAGCTGCTCTTTTACAACACACAAACATGGACGTTTGGCTTCCAGCCGCACCTCATCCCCTCGACAGGCCTTCCTGTCCCGCACCGGAACTCGCTGATTTATCTCACCCCATCACTCAATGCAACAACTACAGGCTCTCTTCCTCACAACCTCCTGCCAGAGATAAACTTCACAAAAACTGACAAAACTGAGTGTGTTTACATGTACAACAAACTTGATCACTATGAAAAGTCAGTCTTTTTTAAGCATTTACATGCAAATCAATATACCAACAGCACAAACAAACAAATCATAAGATTATTTTTTTACACTGACATGAGCTAGGGATGGGAAGATTCCCCAATTTGCTCAGTGCATCGGCATAAAAAGTTAACGATGCGATGCATCGGTTTAAAAGGTGTGCATCGGCTACAAGTTGTCATTTATATAGCGATGCATCGTTTCTAACATATTTGCATTGGTAAAAAACAATTTATTTATATATAATTACTAGTGGATGCGCTATACTTTTATTATTTAGAAAGTGACCAATATTTTATATATAGATTGATTTCTCCTCTATAAACTGAATCACAACAGCTTTGAGACCCGACGAAAAGCGGGGATTAAAGTCCAAAACCTGACTTGAAATAACCAAACAAATCAATCGGGGCTAAAGCGGTTCCATAAACGACAAACTAAATTCACACAATCTCACTAATTTGTGCACGCTTATTCTTAAGCAGCCCTTAATCTCGATCATGGATCAAACCGATCCACCATGGCAAACAGCGAATATATCTGTGCTGTTGAATGCATTTGAGACATGGTGTTTTCCTCAATGCATAACTGACATGCCACAGGTATATTATTTATCTGTTAAATTTTAGAAAGTCATGCAAACATATCCATTTTCCTGTCGGGAGTGGGCGAGGCTTACATGAGGGCAAATATTTGCTGTTGGACATTAAATGTTTCTTTTGTAGAATTTTAAACCTACATTTAAGTGCATTTTTATAATAGTAGTAACTGTAAAGTTACTGTAATTTGTAACTGTAAACTCTAATTTACTTTATGGAACCAAATCATTTGACAATTACTAACTGAAATAAGCCTGGGTTATTTGGTTAACTTGTTTTATGAAACAGGCCTCGAGGCATTAAAAGTGATCATATTTTCTCCATTGAATCGTATTGCATCAAATCGCATTGTGTTGAATC
>JAUZSZ010000115.1:6895486-6906457 GCA_034780575.1 Labeobarbus marequensis | reverse complement strand
TCTGCTAAGGCTCTATTGCATACTCCACATTATTGTGGGATGTCAAGCTGCGCACTGGTGTTTATGTACTGATAAGGACCACTTGCATCAGAGTAGACACACCATAATTTTAATCCACATGCAAAAAAAGAGCGGCGAAAATTGAGCCGGTCGATATCAAAGGCAAGATATTAATCTATTTGACCTCAAGGCTGGTTTCATGAAGACACACTTTAAGAGTGGTCTGCTTTTGACTCCAAAACTTTTCTTTACTCTATATACTGTTTATATATAGCTTATTGACTGTCGCGGGAATAAACCTGTTGTCGGTCTTTGAAAACGATCAGGATTTGACAAGATCTCTCCGATGGTCTCTCCTGTTTTCTTAGTATATGTGCGGTTTAACTCCAGCCATGGATTCCCGGTGGAACTGGAGCAGGGTGCGAGTGTAGCTGAGCTGAAAGAGACGGTGGGACGTTTACAGGGAGTACAGCCTGATCGACTGCGGGTCATTTTTGCTGGACGAGAGCTCTGCAATGAATCCACACTTCAGGTGAAAAGAGTACTTATTATACTTTAAAATAATAAATGTTTTCATACACTTGCATGATAGTTGTAATTAAAAATATTATTGTGAAAATTTATATTAAATGCAATGACTTGAACATAGGTTTTAAGTACATCTTTATGTAAATTACTGCTATCACATTTGAAACATGGTTAAAGTTTACTGCCAGATGTCAAGCATTTATGGTAAACTAAAATATACGTCAGTGTCATTTCTATTCTATATTCTATTAACTTTAAATGTAATATTGAATAACACTAGACTACAGTTCAAATTATAATCATGTGCTTTTTTTTAGTATGTTAGTCAACACATCAAAGTATAGGCTACACAACAAAAGCTTATTAAATTATGATTAAAAATCTAATTTGACATTATTACAAGCTGCACTTTAGTGTACTTAAGTGTTTCTAAAAATATAGTCACTTACACTTAAGTGACCTTTTATTTCATTGTTATATTATCTGAAAGTACAAATTGTAAGCACTGAAGTAAACTCCAAGTGCATATTCAATATGATTAAGCTTGCTTCTTTTTCACAAGGGTTTGATTTGACTTTCTCACTCTCTTTGAAATTGTGTTTGGATAATTATTTTGCTCTTTGCTAGTAAGAGAACATCTTGTAAAGTATGCGGGTCAAACCCTGTATTAGACAGAGCAGGAAACTTGTTATTATAAAGCTTTCCATTTCTCAGTTTCCTCTATTTCAAATGCTTTCGCTTAGTCTGTCTCTCTTTCTCCCTCATTCTTTCTCAGCGTTGTGAATGAGGAGGTCTCTGTGGGGGCTCTGTCAGAGTAAACAGAGCCAAATGATCTCCTGAACTTTAGTCCGCAGTGCTTCATTAACCCTGACCTTCTTAATTATGCATTAAACCAGGCACACAAGCTGCAGCATTTAGAGGCACTTTTTGTTGTCCACACACATTCATGCTAAAGAGGACTACGATACCTGGAGAAAGCGATCCGTTAGCATTACCATGCATCTCAATGGCAGTTGCTTGGCTGACACATATTCCTCCAACCCCAAATATTTGAATGATAGGTTGTGTATGTATGTGAATACAGCAGTATATTGACATATAAGCTGTCTAAGCAGTTCAGACTTTGAAATGTGTCTACTAACAAGTTTGGCATGGACATATTTACATTTTGAATCTCCCTGCAGTATATAAGAAGATTTCGGTCTTGTGCTCTTTTGTGTATGTGTCAAAGTCAAGGTTTGTCTTGTTTTTGCCTCTAGAGTCTGAACAAAGCACAGTGCATTCTTGTGATTCACGGTACCTCATTTTCACTGATGAAACTCCTGCTGTGTGTGAGAGCTGTAGCAGATGCTATGTGGAGCTCAGCTCCCACCTCATAGCTCCACTGAAAATCATCCGCTCATCATTTGTGGTACTTACAGTAATATTTCAATCACGCTAGAGCTCATTAATCAGCGGAGAAACATGGAAAAGTACACACTTGGATAGTTTACACATTTTCCTGCCTGTTTCTAGTCTTACTTGAGGTTTTGATTGACAGAACTGACGTTTAGAGCTGTGGTTGTCTCAACAGATGTTATCCTGCTTTATGTGATTACCAGGAAGTTCCTGCTTATGATTTTGAAGTCTAATTACAGTGCGATGACCATTCAAGTAATTTAGAATAAAATTAACATTTTTATGTTTCTTTCTCCCGCTTTCACTTCCTATTTAGTATCCCTGCAACAAAACAAACAGCACTCAATTCATAAGTGTGAATTTGATGCCTTATCTGTGCTTGTGCTGCCACTGAGAATGATGGGAAATGTAGTTTTGTTAAACGTACTCAGCCTGCTGCCTCATAAAGTGGCATAAATTTGCAAAAAACTGTAATTGTCAGCATTCACAAAGAAAATGTAATTATGATCAATACCAATTTGCTTCTTTTGAGATTCTTTAATTGACGACGAGCCTCCAAATGCCCCCAACTCACAAGGTTTGTGCACAAAAAGAAAATGTCTAATTGGTAATTACAGCTTGGCATTGAAAAAGGTCAACATGTGACCGAAACCTTTGCCTTTTTTTTTTATTCAGTAAATTGCTCTAAATGTTATCATCTCGCTTGTGATTCTTTTTGATGTTTGAGAGTGTGCGTACCTTCTTCAAGCTCTTACTTTTAGGGAAACTTTTTTGGTTTACGCACCTCGTTTGGATTATTTTGAAGGCGCTGTGAGTCTCTGGCTGCTTAACTGGTGATTACGCCTTTAATGGGTCTCATCTCATAAATACGATCAGTTTGATGTGACTTGAAGGCATTACACTACTCCATTGTTGTTCTCTGCTTTTATGTTGGTCAAAGTGATGGTGAAAGACATCTTTAGTAAATCTGGAAAGTATTTTTTTAACATCAAAAGAGAGTTTGCAATGGCAAAAGTTGTTAGTAAAACCAGCCCTGTAAGTTTGTTGGTGGCCATTTATTTTCACAAAATTGAAATATGCAGCAAGCCCAAACAATTTTGTGAGTCTGTAAATTGCGTGAGAATCTCGAGTGGCTCTTAAGTGTTGACACCAGCAGCAGGTTGTCACCTTGCTCTGTGGAATCAATATGCTGTATATTTACTCAATTTGTTTTAATAAGCTCTCATCTTCTCTCAAAATTAATTTACATCTCTCTCATCCATATTTCCCAATGCTTCATTGTGCAGTGAATTTACTGGAGCACAGATAAAACTCGCACTAATTAAAAAGAGTTGGCCTTGTGTGTGTGTGTGTGTGTATGTGTGTGGGTGTGTGTGTGTGTGTGTATTGTACTGAGTGTTTCTGGAGAATGTAACCGGGTAATAAGTTATTTGCACAGCTCATAGCTCCTGGGTCTCATGTTATACGTTTCTCACAGTCACAGTCTGTGATGCTGTAATCAACTTATCTTTAATTTCACCTGCTCTGTGCCAGTCATACGTTATACACATATGAACAGTCTGCTTAGCACAATTAAATATTACAGAGTTTTATTTTTTAAGTTATTTGCTCTGCAGTGAAATAACATTTTTAGCCTTAACAGTTTGATCTTTGACATCTAGGTTAAACAACACTAATCACTGAGCTTTGCTTGAATGAAATGCCAGTTTGCATCTCTCTGATTTCCTCACATAAAAAATAAACATACACATTTCAACCATACACTACTTGCCAAGTCCAGTTTTTACTCTCATTTTCTTAGTGTTAATTCGGGAGCTTGTGGTCAGCTCATGCTGTCTTGTGATGATGCTAATTTAAATGAAATAAGTTTTGGTTGAAGTAATAAAATTATTATAACGAAAAATTTTAATTAATAAGTAAAAAGAAAAAAAAAGAAAAAGAACATTACTAAAACTTCAACTAAAATTAAAACATACTGTAAATATAAAAAGTAAAAGCATTATTCAAAATATTATTAAATAATATAACATTATATAAATAACAGTCACAGTACAATATGTCAGATTCTTAAAAAAAAAAAATGTTAGATGAGAAACTTAAACTGAAATAACTTTTTAGTTGAAGCAGAAGTCGGCCTACTAAAATTACTAAAACTAAAAATAAACAAATTAAAGCCAAATAGAAATATTTGAATAAAACTAATAAAAAAAGGCAAAAGTAACAACATGACTGATATTTAAATTAAAAAGAAAATGGTAAATATAAAAAGCTAATTCAAATTATTAATAAATTATATAAAATAACAGCCACAGTAAAGTATGTAAAACTGTGGTAGTCTGCTGCATCTGCCACACTTTAGCACTCTGCTAAACTTATGTACATTGTATTCGGCACAGATTTTATTGGCTTGTTTGTGTTGTCACCTTATTTGCATAATTCTTTTGATGATCAAGAAATGTAAACAGCATGTGCAGATAAACAACACTACCAATGTCTGCAGTTCATTCTTGGTGTATTCCCTCATGAGAGTTCATGTTGCTGTCAGTGTTTTGTCTGTGCTCTTTCCTTGTCTGTCTAGTTGATTGTCATTCTTTCATTCTTTTGCTTCCTGTATGCATCCATTGCTCTATTCTGTTGTTTTTGTATGTCTTTTCTGTCTTTTTCTCTCACTCTTATGTATTCCTCTCTGACCCATTGGCTTGCTCACTGTTATTACCTCCATTTTCCAAAGTGTTCATCTCCCCCATTTCTCTCTCTGTCTCGTCCCCCTCCTTTCACACTCTCCACACTCTCTGAAGGAGCAATACTGATAAACGCCCGTGCTCTGAAGGTTACAACATGCATTCAGCTTCAAGGACTCTTCCTGTCTGAGAGTTATCTTCGCCCTTGCCTCCTGCCTCACCAAGTAGCCAATCACCATCTTATTTCAGCTTTGCGCCACGTGTTTGCCCAGGCCAAAAATATACTCAACGCAAGTATGCAAACGTGAATGCTTGGTCAATGCATTGCAAGGACGGAGTCCCCTTGTAAATACTTAATGTGGTTCTCTGGCGGTTTCAAAGAGGATGTTTGTTCCCGGCATGTGATGTTGCTGTGCTGATGTCGTTCTAGACTTCTTAAGTAGCTTAACCAGCAGGACACCCTTGATTTACCAGTTTCACCACTGAAAACCAGCAATAACAAGCCTGGAAATTTGGTCTGCTGTCGATCCTCCCCACTTTCGCAAAATGAAGTGCTGAGATAGTTGAAACTCCCAGCTCATATTAGTCACGGTGTCCTCTCAGGCCCTGTGTCTTCAAGCCCAGCTCTCCACACCATCTGTCTACATGGGGACACTCTCAGCAGAGCCCGACACACATTGTCAGTGTTCTCCAAAGATGCTTAGTCTTCTCTGATAGAACTAACGGAGTGGATTTTAACTGGCTCCCTAGTGGTGCTTTAATAGGGGATTTTATAAAATGCTAATTTGAAAGTGAGCTTTTATTATATTATATTAATTTCTATTATATGGTATTACAATGTACGTTTTTCATGGTCATATCCAGTTTTGACAGACATGCCAGCAAATTCATTGCTTGAAGGAGTAAAAATGAGAACATATTAATGTTACTCTAAACCTGTATTCTTTTCTTCTGTGGGACACAACGTTGATCCGGGTGATGGATTATAAAAATAGTGTTTTGCACTGTTTTCTCATAAGCTGTAAGTCTTTTGAGGCTATTTTATTTACTAAAAAACTTGGCTCTTAAATTTCATTTGCTCTTTCACATATTCAGACTCAAAGATGCCTAGCACCAAAATTTGTAATCAAAATCAGCTTATTTGAGTCTAGGTTGAATCTGAGTACAAACAGAGACCTGATAAGAGTTGAGTCCAAATCTTGACCAAGTCTAAATGCTCCTGAGTCCACTACAAGACCCAGACTCAAGACTGTCTCAAATACTACAACACTGCCTTGGGTTGTTGCGTGATTCACCAATTTTGAATGTGCGGAAGTACAAATGGGATATGAGAGCTACGAGAAGGTTTTTCAGTAAATAATGATTTAACTTAATGTATTTTTCTCACACAAAGCTTTTATAAAACTTAAAATATAGTGCAATGAATGTGTGGACACTTTTTTGGTGCACTTCTGTCCTTTCTGGAGCTTGAGAGCTCATTACACACTTTCATTGTGATTAAAGTAGGAATGTTGTAATTGAAACCAGTTCATTTGTGTTTGTCCAAGCCAAGATTTGAGTAAGCTGAGTCTGAGTAAAAACAGAGCCTTGAAGAGTGTCAGAGTCCAAATGCTCCAGAGTCCATGATAAGACCATAAAAATGTGGTCTCTCACTTGAAATTGACTCAAGTGCTACAACACCGTCATAGGGTGTTGTATGATGCAACAAGTTTGATTATATGGAAGTGCAAATGGAATCTGAGAGCTACAAGACTAGGCTTTTAAGTAAATAATGGTTTAACTATGTATTTTCATCACACAATGCTATCATAATATTTAAAATGTAGCGCACAAAATGTTTGGAACTTGAAAACCCTTCGTAATTACTTTTGGTGTATTTAAAGTTGGAGTATTGTAGTCAAAACCAGCTCACTCAAATACTTGTCTGGGCCAAGACCTTAAAGGGGTCGTGAACTGAGAAACCAAATTTCCCTTTATCTTTTGACATGTAAGAGGTCTTTGTACTATAAATACATCCAGTAACTTTCAGAACTCAAAACTTTGTTGTTAGCCTAAAAACAGCTACATTCAAACTGTCCGTTTTTGGGATCGAGAACCGCATTTTCTTTACAGGTGTGAGTCTCGAAATGTCCCATTCACACAGCAGCTTACAGTTGTGTTTAGAATACTGTCTGTATAAACGTGCAACGGGAGTCAAGTCCGTATTCCTTGCCAGTAACCATAGCGACAGTGACCAATGCAAAATCAAAGATGGCGACGTCCATAAAACTGAATGTCTTATCACTTTATGACACGACAAGAGTCCAATTGAGCCACGTTTTTTCATCAGATCTTCATTAACCGACAGCAGCTTTTAAATTTGGGTGGAGAGCGGAGCATTTGAATCTCGCGCAGAACACAAAACTGACGGGAGCGGCTCTGGTGCAAAACTGACTGAATCTAAAACTTTAAGATGACAAGCAGCTCATTTCTCCATCACTGTAAGTTACCGAAGTCTCACATGAAAACACGTATCACACGTAGACGCACGTTTGTACCTCAGTGACAAAACTCATGGATTCGGATGATGATATATTCACAGTGGAGGAGCGAGTTCTGTGATCCTACGAACCCGGGCGCGCTGCTCACGTGACGAGCCACATGATTGTCTGCTGTAATTAAAATTTATTTTATTTACAAATTTATTCTTATTATTGTGTAAATAACACATGGCACATGGGGAGAAAAACACACATATAGAGAGTCCAGGGGCGTGACACGTATAAGCAACAAGTTCAGAGTCCTGGAGTAGCCCCAGCCCTGAACATTTTGTATGTCTCCCTCATCACACCTGATTCAACTCATCAGCTCATTAGTGGAGACTGCAAGACGTGAAGTGGGTGTGTCAGACATAGGGAGACGTACAAAATGTGCAGTGCTGGGGGTACTTCATGGAGAGGTTTGAAAACCATTGAACGTACTTGGTTGCTTACATAACCTCGGTGCCCTGAGATACAGGAACAAGAACTGCGTCGCTAGACGCTATGGGGAACAAATACAATCCCACTGTGCCATGAAGAGGAACGATTGATATGAACTGGCCTTGAGCAATAAAGGCTCAGAGGGACCATTTATGCACAGGGTGAGCCCTGCAGGAGGCAAGAGGGCTGAACTCACTGAGGTCAGCCCAGCCCTAGATAATCATTCCAACGGTCATAAGTACAGCCTCAGCACTAGTAATAGGGCCAAGAGCGTTCATGAAAAATCAGGCCATGCCTGAAAATTAGACCACCTTGGACAGGCGTGTGCCACTTTAATCAGATAGAATCTGGTCCTGCAAGGCCAGAAAGTCCAAGTTATAGAACCTGGCAAAGGTAGACAGCGAGGCCCAGCTGGCCATCGCACAGATGTCACACCACTAGACCACACCCAGGAAGAGGCAACGCCTCAAGTGGAATGGGCTCTCATTCCAATGGAGCCCCGAAGGCCCAGGAGGAGTATGCTAGTGCGATAGCGTCAGCTAACCATCAAGAGATCCTCTGCTTTGTGACCGGGGACGCTTTGGTGCGGCCGCCAAAGAATACAAAGGGTTGTTCCGACTGCCTAAAGGGGGCAGGATGCTCGATGTAAATTCTCAATGCCCTGACTGGGCAGGGAATGACTTCTGGGATGACTTCTGAGCTGTGGTGAATCGCTCTGCAAATCCCTCGACGGCAGGTCCGAACAACCCCATAGTGGAGACTCGGGAGTCGAGGAAGAGGACCTTGTCAGCCTCCTTATCCCTTTAAAGTGTCCCACTTGCGGGTCGGCACCCCTCCAAAAAGAATTCATAATCATATTACTCAGTGACTACTAAATGGAGTAACATAAATTAGGTATCATTTTAAAGCTAAGACCCTCAGCTTTTTAAGCAATGTAATTAATTATATATGGTTTATAAAAATTATTTTAAACATGCACTTTTTATGCACTTTTTTCAAAGATAGTCTTGTTTTTTTATTGCTTTGAAGAAACGTGCATTAGTAGGGTAATATTGTAGAAGATTTTCATTAATCTTTAATTAACATAATACATCGAATTATGTGTATTTGTATTCTACTATAATCTACTATTATCTAGTCTTATTGTGTGAAGCAACTGTGTCTTAAGGGCTGCAGTGAGCCTAGAATAGCGTGAACGATTTGGGGCTGATAGGGCACTCATATATGGATAGAATCTGTTCAAGACCTAGAGGTGCATATATGACAGTGACTGGTCATCCTTCAAGAATTCATATATGGTAAAAGATTTTGCTCAAGGCACCCTCTTGTGGCCTCAGGAGAGAAGCCAAAAGCTTTTTTTTCCCCTAACTGAAATTATGCCTTTTAAATTCGAATATAATTCAAATTTTGATCATATTTTAGTACAAAATTCGAATGACATTTTTCAACCAATTTGACAGCCCTAGAGTGTATTGCTGAGGTGGCCTGCCCGGCAGAGGAATACGCTCATCCAGCGAGGGCAGAAGTTGTCCTGCAGGGCTTGGAGGATGAGCGACCTTCTCTTTCCATCCAATGGCAGTGGGTGGGCAAATGTGCGCAGCCACTGCCTCGCTGAGAGGAGGCATCCTCTCATAACCCTTTTATTCAGCGCCGTCCACTGAGGAGAGGGCAGAAGAAGAGATAGAGTGAAGGCGAGCCGAGTAGGGAGCACGCCACAACTTTGTAAGCTCATCATGGACCTCTGGGAAAAACAGAGAGGCTCGCTGACGAGGGGCCTGATGGCTCCCCGGCAGAAACCATTTGTCCAGATGGCTACGAGTTAGCTCCTCCAGCATAGACCACTCCAATCCCAGCTATTCGACTGCCTTAGAGAAGATGTGGAAAAGTTCGGCATCCATTCCTGGATTAGAGTCGTTGGGCTCGGCAGACTATGAAGGGGGTGGTCAGAAGTAGAGCCCGACATCTCCTCTGCGTCTGATGCTATTAGAGACATACTGTCATCTAATAGCTCATCCTCGACAGCACAGAACAAGACCATGCCACGCGCATCAGCTGAGGGACGCTGGTCTGCATGCTCGAAGAGGACGAGAGAATCCTCTCTGCATGGCGGGGATGAAGCACGCGGGGTCTAGGCCTGTGTAACCTCACTCATGGCTGAGCGCTTAATCCCTTTGCCCTGCTGTTTAGTCCTCACAGGTCCCTGGGAGGAAGAAAATGGGAAGGCAAGAGGGGCGGATTCGCTCTCTAAAAAGAAGAGCAAAGTGGCAAGACTCATGTTCATGCAATGTGAACAATCCCAAGCAAGAAACGCACTCTGAGTGGCCATCACCATCGTGCAGTGCAATCCTGCATGACGTGCAATGATGGCACAGCATTTGCAACAACGCCGCTGCTCTTTTAGTAGAAATTTGCTATATTAGGCTCGCCGGATGGCAGCAGGGGACGAGCTGGCATCTGCGTTGGTCGCTGAAGCAGCTCAGAGAGCATGCAGCAACAGTGAGAGGGCACAGAAGAAAAGGCAGCTTCTATCTGTAGTGAGGAGTTTCTACGGTGAGTGTCCTCATGTCCTCAAGTCCTGAGGTCAGTGAAGGGAAAATAGTCATCACTGAAGGAGAATTGATCTGAAATTCTTTGGCGAAGTGCCCGCTTATATAGCCATAGGCTTCACTGCCATAGGCTCATGCAGCACCGCTGCTGAGCCATTGGTTCGTTTATATTCACTGCACGAACCAATGCCCGTGCAGTTACACTGCGTGATTAAAAACGTCTTCAGTCCTCTGAGAAAAAGGAGTTTTCCCCATAGCGTCTAGCGACACAGTACGAGTGAAGTATCGAAAGGGAACTAGTTAATAGTGAGAAGTGGTCCCTATACTAACATGTGTTACTGACATTTTTTATAACATTCTAAAAAAATTGGATCTGTAGTGTTTATTCACGTCTTCCCTTTTCATTATGTGGCAGTATTTTACACACAAAGATGATCATTTTTAAGCACTGCAGCCTGCTAAATATCAGTCATGAAGTAAATATCCCCCCTCTGGTCTTATTTCATGAAAAGAAGAGCATCAGAATCAGAATGAGCTTTATTGCCAGGTATGTTTACACATATGAGGAATTTGTTTTAGTGACAGAAGCTCCACAGTGCAACAGAATGACAGTGACAAGACAAGACACAGATAATAAAAAGAATAAAAATAATAATATACAAATATACAAAATACACAATGTACAAAATAGCAAAAAAAAAACAATATATAATATTGACAATTATGTATATACAGTTTTGTGCTTATTTGTGCAAATGTGAAATGTAAATAAGTATGTGTGTTAAATAAATAATGTATTATAGTGTTGTGTGTTCCGTGTTTATTGTCAAGTGTTCATGAGATGGATTGCCTGAGGGA
>JAUZSZ010000115.1:6885249-6895386 GCA_034780575.1 Labeobarbus marequensis | reverse complement strand
CCTGCTTACATGGAGATGGTCTGGGTGTTTTTTATGCAAATGACTAACGTTGTGCATGCGGTGGCTCATTTAGAACACTCCAAATTCACTAAGGACTAGGTTAGAACAAATTCATGTGCGCAAGCACGTGTTGTGAATTAGGCGGAAATTTTTAGTGAGAATTTCGAATGTGCATATAAATACGAATAATTTTCGCAATTATTGAATGAGACCCATTGTCTCTGGATGTTTCTACTTCCACACTATCAACAATGTTATTTTCTACTTCAGTTTTCTCCTGTCCTAGTTTTTCCTCATTACCATTGTTCACAATTTCTTCACGATTAGGTCCTTGTTTACTTTTTTTAATCATCATCACTTCTTTTATTCCCATTTATATCCATATTCTTCTCTTGATGGTTCTCACACACAACATTTTCTTCTTGTCCCTCTCCATCAGAATTATTATGAATTGTTTCATGTTCTCTCTGGACAAGCACAAACAAGATGTCCTTCCTGACCACACTTAAAACATTTCATTGTTTCTGATGTTACATAGCTAGTCAAAATCGTAAATCCTAAACTTCAGTGCAAGATCCAAGTCCTGTCCATTATTTAGAATCATATACACTTGTCTTTGGAAAGTAACAATGTGTTTGAGTTGTGCAGATTTACAGCTTAAAGCAATCTTTTTAATCTGCAATACAACTTTCTCATGCCTTGCCAGTTTGTTAACTGTAGCAAACCCCCAAAACAAGCACCAGATCTACCACATTATAAGATAGAAAAGATAAATACTCACTCAACTTGCAGGCAAATGCTCTCACTCTAAACACTTCCAACTCCGCTCACTCACACACTCAGAACGACAGAGAGAGGGATTAAGCATGTGTGAATTATCTGAATTGTCATGGCTTGACAGCACTACTAATAGTGAAGCCATACATTTAATTACTTTAAAAATAGTGACTCTACAAATTCTGAGTAGGCCAGCTATAGAAGAGCGGGCTGGCAGTTATGCTGGGGTTTTTTTTTTTAGTAAAGTTTTTAAATTTTGATGCTGTGTCTGTCACTCTACAAACAGACAGATAGATAGATATTATGCTTCATTCACTTTGCTTCGTACATTCAGTTCAACACCAAGTCAAGAGGGACAAGCTTCCAGCTGAACTGTGCACATGCGTTTCAGCCCAACTGGAAACAATATACAGAAAATCATTTCATGTCACTTTTTATATAATTTGGACTTAATCATACTCAAAAGAATTTTCTGGTATATATCAAAAATCATCAATATTTCTGTCGTTTATTTGATGCAAAAAAGGTAATGTGTAAAATAAGCTGCCTTTAACATGTCCTAAAATTGAGACATCTAAATATCTTGTATTTTTAGACTGCTGAACTGTCCCATCTTCAACCTCAATGCTGATAAACTCTGGCCTGAGGTCCACTGTCCCCCAGAGTTCAGCTCCAGTTCTAATCAAACACACTTGCCTGTAGTCTTCAAGTAAATCTGAAGATTTGATTGGGGTTGGAGCTAAACTCTTCAGGATGATGGCTACAAGATGTAGTCAACAAAATAAAATAAGTTTAATAAAAATAATCAGTTTAATGTGAATATTAACATTTGCAAAATTTTTTAACTCAAATCTCCTCCTCACTCACAAACCCCTTGTATGAATTTGAGCCTATGCTTTTCCGTGACAGAAAAGCTAATAAAACTATAAAAATGCAGCAATTCTCTGGTGTTATTTTAATGATTGGTTAGGTCAGTATTCAACCCTTCCTCAAAATTCTCAACATACCGCCCACCTCAGACTACTTTTAATGCAAATATCATTAAAGCAGAGCCAGGGCTCAGGGCCAGATCCCATAGACCAGACCTGGGCATTTTACAGCCCCCGGGTCACATCCTGCCCTCCGGATATCCTTGACCGGCCCACGTGAAGTAACTGGTTAATTCAAATTAAAATGCAAACAGGGCCATGCAATGTCCAGGCATGATATAGAGAGGCAACGGAAATCTACATTATTTTGCTATTTGTCCATAACATGTCATAAATAAACTATAAACATGTAACGTTAAGTGGTGACGTAAGGAATGCTGTTTCCAGGTCCAAGCCTCAACTCGTTTGACTTGAGAATACCATCTCAAAAGCCGTTTATGAGCACTGTTTTTTCATATTAAACATTTAAGCTAAATGTTTTCAATCTTACAGTGTACAGTACAGTCTCCGTGCTCACAGCGTCCCAAACACAAATAATTTTTAGATTTATTTATTTATATTTATATTTTCATTGTCTGGCTATCTGGGATTTCGGGTTAGGATTATAATTTTATCACATTGTGAGTGTATATTAGCACCGTTTGTTGTTTTCTCGTGGCATCTGATAGACCGTTTGGACCCAGAAGCGGTTACGCGTGACGTCAGACTTAACAAGCGGAAACAACCGCACTGCTTTTATTTTGAAGGCAACTGCTAGTTTTTTTTAATTTACATACATCCATGCGTGTGACCATATGCACCCTCACTCAAATGTGTTCGCAATCATGACAGCTTTCAAGACGTGAGTTCGCATTAGCCCTTAAATATGTCAGTTAATATTAAAAAAAGAAAGACTGATGCAGAATGTAGAGTTTTAAGACATGGACTTCTAAGTATGTATTTACTTAAGTCAAAGGTAAAGCTGTGTGCTAGTTTGTGAAGAACAGATAGCTGTGTTTAAGGATTACAATTTGAATTGCCATTACGACACTAAACATGCAGAGAAATACAAGAATTGAATTGAAAAAATGTTGGACTTTTGAAACAGATGCAAGATAAAGTGACTGAAATAAACCCAGAACAGAAATTGATACTTTTTCATTGCATTATACATCAGGAGATGTTGTACAAGTCTGTGCTAAAATCAACCATGTTATTGATGTTGTGACTAAAATAGTTAACTTCATCAGGGCAAGAGCACTGAATCATAGACAGTTTGTTGCACTTTTGGAGGAGTATGAAAGCGAACATAGTGACATAGGCTACCACACAACTGTCAGATGGCTCAGCCTGGGCAAGATGCTTAAAAGAGTATGGGACTTGAGAGCAGAAATTCAGGAGTTTCGTGAGAAGAAATGCAAGGACATCCCAGAGCTCTCAGATGCAGACTGGATGGCAGATCTGGCTTTCGCTGTTGATGTGACTGTATGAACTAAATACCAAGCTGTAAGGCAAGGGCCTCTTTGTACATGAAATGTACAGCTTAGTGACAGCTTTCATGAGAAAGTTTAATTTTTTTTCAAGCCAATTGGAGGGCAACGTTCTTACCCACATGCCAACACTGAAAGAAGTCATACCATCAGCTGATCACCTCCACAGATACTCATTAGAGGTCGACTGATGGTGGATTTCACCAATAACAATAGCTAGGTTGGACCACACTGGCCGATACCAATTAATCAGCTGGTAGTTTTTAATATGGATACTGAACGAAAAGTAAAATAGTGCTTTTTACTATTTTTAAAAAAGATAACAGTAACAGTACTGAACCATACTTTGTAAATGAATAAAAATATTAATATTATTTTTTATATTAATCATTAAAGTTATTACATAGTTTGCTAATGTTAAAAGAAGAAAATTTAAAAGAAGAAATATAAAAAGGTAGCATATTAGTAATAGTAAATGTTGAAATGAACACACTCTAACAAGGAACAATACTTCTACAGCTTTCATTAGGGTTACAAATGGGCTATTATTGTTAAGTATTACCAGCGGTTTTTGTGCTTGTCCTTGTTTGTTGTTGTTGTTTTTTTCCTATGAAGATCTGACAACACTGACACTACTTTACTGCAAGGCTCATGAGCGCAACTAGCATCGGGTCAAAAATGTGCTAAGGTTAAGACTTCTTTCACTGTTATTTTCTTGCATCTCACGTATAGACAAAGACATATTTCTGTAAATGCAGTTGTCACTACCTGTATTTTTCTGGAGTTAATACGGTTATCGAATGCGGTTGTCACTCCCGTATTTTAGTGAATTATGTGTGTACAGAACGTGATTAAGGATTAAAAGGTGAACTGACAACCAAATTTAGCTGCAGTATGTACGTGGCCACTGTGTACATTAACAATGATTTGGGACAAATATCATGTAATTTAATGGAAGACTATGTGAATGGCGCTCTGTTCTGCAACAGTATTTTCTGTTGGATGCATTTAAATGCGTGTTTGAAGTTTACCACTCCGCAGCGTGCAGTGTCACATGTCAAAACAAACCTGGAGTCTGATAAACTATTGGCTGAGCACTTTAAGTCAGTATCACTGCTGCATTTTTATTCTTCTCTCAAAGAGGAAAACTTCATTTCTCTTTGGATCTACCTTCATTTGTGAACAAACATTCTCAGGGATGAAGTTTAACAAATCCAGATGCAGATCCTCTCTCAGTGATGATCCTTCACATATCCACCTCAGATATTCAACCTTAAGTGCACTTGCTCAAGCCCAACACAGGCTAGATTTCTATCACTGAACAAGAAAAATTAACTCAGGTAGAACAATCAAACAAACAACACTGGGGCATTTATTGCTTTTTATATGAAGTTGATGTCGTGATGCTGGTCTTTGAAATACATGTACTGTACTTGCATTTTTGTATAAAGTTGCTAGTTTTTGAAACTTCAAAAAATGCACATTTCCAAACTGTTTTTATGAATGTTTGGCTATGTTCACACTGTTAGTTTCTGGGATTGTCAACCGCATTTTCTTTACAGGTGTGAGTCTCGAAATGTTTCGTTCACACAACAGCTTACATTTGTGTTTAGAATACTGTCTGTATGAACGTGCAACGGGAGTCAAGTCCATATTCCTTGCCAATAACCATAGCGACAGTGACCAAAGGAAAATCAAAGATGGCGACATCCATAAAACTGAATGTCTTATCACTTTCTGACATGACAAGAGTCCAGTTGAGCTGCGAGTTATTTCGTCAAATCTTCATTAACCAACAGCAGCTTTTAAATTTTGGTGGAGAGCGGAGCATTTGAATTGCGCGCAGAACACAAAACTGACGGGAACGGCTCTGGTGGAAAACTGATGGGATCTAAAACTTTCAGATGACACACAGCTAATTTCTCCATCACTGTAAGTTACCGAAAACAAACATGAAAACATGTAACACACAGTAGAAGCGCATTTGTTCAGCAGAGTGGCTCTCTCGTGCTGTATGACGTGACAGACAACTAGTTGTCCGGTCCTGTTCCGTTCACACAGCGTGTGTGTTCCGAGAATGCAGTTGTGAGTCCTGAAAATTTACAGGTGTGAGTTCGCTTACAGAATGTGGCTGTCATGCCCATAAATAACCGAACTGTGTGTGAACGTAACTGTATCAAGGACTCAAATACAGGACTGACAACCGTATTCTGCTGTTGTGTGAACGTGGCCATATTGAAGGTAGTTCTACTCTATGATGTAATAGTGTGGATAAGCACCGCCTCCGCAGAAGAAGATCAATGTCTGCTCCTGTTTAGCCCCATCCACTGATTTGCACATGTAGTGTTTACGAGAGAGGCGAATGCGCAGGTCTGCGCAGAAACCAAACAATAAAGATGGCCTTGAAGACAACAAGACGCTATGCAGTGCCAAGTTGTGGATGAGTCTTTACGTTACCTTCCTTCTGATCCCAACGTTAGGAAAGAATAGATGGACTTTATTTTTTAATGAAGATCCAGACCGCGTCAGTAAGAACTTGGTGCTTTGTTCACTTCATTTTACCACAGATTCGTTAATGAACAAGGCACAAATCAACACAAGATTTTCAAAAAAGATTGAAAGTAAAAGACGATGCTGTGCCGGCTATATTGGATCCGACAGTAATGTTGTACCACACAAGTGTGAGTAACTGTTTTCATTATGTGGTCACTATTGCTTTGAATCTTCTTACAGGTTGTTTGATAAGACTAATTATGCGTTTTTAACCTAAATCACAGCAGCATCCATCTATAAGTAATGTACGCTGACAAACAAACTATTAGCCAATCATAGCAGTGGGCATTTACTTCTAAGTCTACAATCCACCATGCCTATTTAAACAGAGCGTTCTGATGAGAGGAGTTAAAAACAGGACAGAAAATAGCCTATTACTGCTATATTATGGTGTTTTTTATGTAAAAATCTTGATAACATTATACTGTACCTCAGAGAATAGTACAAAATAATAAACAAAGGCAGTTCATGACCCCTTTAATGGTTTTAGTCAGAGTCAAAACAGAGACCTGTAGAATGTCTAGACTGAGTCAGAATGCTCCAGAGTCCATGACAAGACTCTGACTACAGATGGACTCAAATGCTACAAGAGTGCAAATGGGATTTGAGAGCTGCAAAGATCAGGTTTTTCAGTAAATGATGGTTTAACTTAATGTATTTGCTTCAGACAAAGCTTTTAGAAAACCAAGTCTAAATGCTCCAGAGTCCATGACAAGACCATGAAGACATGGTCTCAGACTCAAGATGGACTCAAGTACTACTGTAGGTTCTTAAGTGGCGCACCAAGTTTGGATATGCGGAGTACAAATGGGATTTGAAAGCTACAAGACCAGGTTTTTCAGTAAATAATAGTTTAAACCTGTGTATTTTCCTCACACAAAGCTATCAGAAGACTTAAAATATAGTGCACTATAGGTGTAAAGACCACAATTATGGAGCTTGTATGTTCTTTAGAATTTCTCTCTTTGTATTACATATGCTTACAAGCAAAATAAAATTCTTGAAAATAACACTGAAATTGTCACTTCTACAATATGACCAAGTTTTGTGGTACATCTGTTTTTCAACTTTCAGTTTTAATTCTAAGATAAACTGTCTGCTAATCATGCAGAATTGGTATTCAGCTCACAGTCAAAGCTAATCCAGAGTCATTTAAGATGAAATACAGATGAATATGTTGTGTCCCGATGCCAGCTATATGACAATAAATGACCTTGAGAAAGTGTCCAGACTCTCTTGGGCTGCTTATGATTCCGGATAAAAGACAAATTGATTGTCTCCGTGCTTTCAGCATTGAAATTCAGCCACTGCGTATCTTTAAAGAGCTAAGTCATTGCTAATGCACAGTGTCCCTGTCGTTAAAAGACTGACTTGTTGATCAGGCTCCCCCAAGAGAATGTCTCAATTGAAAAAGGTCACATGTGTATAAAATGAAGGCACTTTCTGCTCATCAGGAATACAAGTCCCGCTCTGTCCCCAAAGTAACTGGATTTGAAACTGTAAAAAAAAAAAAAAATGCATAAATGTCAGCATCAAGGCGGCTGACAACATCAAATGCACTTGCAGGGGAGACTTTATTCTTAGGTAATGGACGATTTTCCCGTCTCTTAGTTTTGTGCTCAGTTTTCATATTGTGTGTGTGTTTTGTTTGGATCAATGCTTTTTCTAAATGTCATAAGTTCACGTCCTGGAAATTGCTTTTTATCTCAGAGTGCATTTGCAGTGTTATTTTCGCCCAAAGCTTTACCCTTTCCTCTGAGAACAGGAGTTATCAGGAAAACTGCCAGCTCCATTAATGTGAATTAGAGGTTATCACTTGTATAGACTGTAGACGTACCGTTCGAATCAGAAGGGTCATCTCGCTGTTGCGCTGTCGTTTAATAATTTTGTCATGAAATACAAATGCAAAGTCAAAAACACACTGCCGTGCAACTAAATTGATATTGACCGGCATATTTTGTCACAGCGGTCTTTAAAGCATCCATCATGTAACTAATGATCAATGCTAATTTCCATTCCTGCATTTCTCGATAAGGATCTAGCATGGGTTGCTATAGCCGCTTCGTTTCCCAGCATGAGGCCCATCTTTGTTACAGCCTGTATTAGAAGTCTCCTTTATGGCAGGAAAGTGTGATAAGGCTTAGCTGGTGGTTCGCTCACCTGGAGCGAGAGTGTCTTTCTTTAATTTATGCTGTGCCATTGAAAAATCAACCCTCAGTGACTGCTGGGGTAAATGGACAAGATGAGATTCACATCTTTCATTTTGTCTGTCTATGTTGTTTTTGCTAACACCAAGAAATAAATACTTGATTGAGGACGGTTTCGGACAAAAGAACCATTTTCCCTGTCAAAGAGGTTTTCTCTTAAACGAATGTTTTTGTCTGATTTGCGTCAAACGTTCTGCTGTTTTCCATCTAGAAATGGGTCTCTCAACAAATGAGGAAAAAGCCAAATGGTTAGAGCATTACAGTTTAACAATTGGTGTGTGAATCAACATGATCTTAAGAAAATTGGATAAAATTGTATGAATTAAA
Source organism: Labeobarbus marequensis (assembly GCA_034780575.1). Lineage (NCBI taxonomy): Eukaryota > Metazoa > Chordata > Actinopteri > Cypriniformes > Cyprinidae > Labeobarbus > Labeobarbus marequensis. The sequence goes on along the minus strand of JAUZSZ010000115.1, from coordinate 6,887,124 downwards.
CAGTATTGCAAACTGAAGGGTAAAAAAGCAAAATATGTCTCTGGATGTTTTTAAAAAGAAATATTATTATTTGCATATTGACAGATGGAGTCACTATGAACTGTCATTGTATAAAAAAATGGTATATTGCATAAAGTTTTTAATTTTTGGGTGAACTATTGAAGTACCACTAAAAGATGAAAAAGCGTTGCAACTTTAGTGATTGGAGAATGAATTAGCATGATCTAAATAATGAATATAATTGTATGAATTAAAAAATGATTGTATAATAATAATAATAATAATAATAAAATAACCTAGTATGTTTCTAGATATTTTAAAGGAGCATGTAATATAGCATACAAGTCATATGGGCTATTTTTATTTTACATTTTAATTTTATTTAATCTTTTTTCTTTTTAACCTTGGCAGATGTGGCCACAATAAACTGCCATTGTATTAAAAACACACCACGAAAAAAATGTGTGTATCGGCTGCATAAGATTTTTCATTTGATTGAACTGTTTCTTTAAATATCCACTTAAAAGATGTAGCAAAAATGATCAAGATATGAACATTTCCACATCACTACACAAAGAGACTAAATCTTTAGGCATATCCAGAAGAGAAATAAAGGGACAATGTTTCTGAAACCAAGCAAATACCTAAGGGAATTGTACAGTATTAACGTATGTCTCATACTCTGATATCTTTCTCATTTTTCTGCAGTCTTCAAACAGTGCTGTTTTTACCTTTATTCTCTGTGAGATACAAGCGCTTTGTCAGTGTCTTACAGTGATTGGCATGTTTATTTTCTCTACCTGTTTTTTTTTTCTGCGCTACAATCCTGCCGGTCTGCGGCGTATGTGCCAGCTTGATTACTTGAATTTGTGAAGGTACTTAGACGGCAAAGTTTGATCCTTTCTTTCCTCATGCTTGAGACAGAAATGAAAGACAACAGGATGAAAAGATCCTCTCATAATGCGCTTTTGAGACTACAGCACCATAGAATTACTATTCATATCACTGTCGCTGTGGCTGGTCTCAGAAAAAAACTTTTGAGCACTTCTTGTTCTGATACGGGTTTCTACATTTAGTTTTCCCATTAATAATCAGCATAAATTATTAATTGGTTATTATAAGTGAACTAGTGAGAACTATTACAAACTTGATCATAAAACCTAATTTACAGGAGGACATCGACCACTTCTTCGTCTAAATTATAATTAATATACTCAGAATGGAACCCAAACCTCAAAGTGTAGATGTTTCTAAAGAACATGAGAAGTGTATAGCAGATATAGTGGTGCATAACGGGTAACAAACCAAAAGTATTTGAGAATCCCACAGGTATAGTGGTATTAAACATGGATGAGGCTGTTGTGAACAGTGTTGGAGTACTATCTGCTTGTCCTCTTCTGTGACAGGGCTGCGATCTCCCTGAGCAGAGCACGGTTCATGTGGTTCTGCCCCCGTCCACCTCGAGTGGGCAGGTCCAGCGGCACAGGCCGGGCGGCGGGATGGAGAGCTTGACCCGACTCGACCTCAGCGGCTCCCGTCTGACCACTGTGTCTGAAGGCCTGGCTGTCATTCTGGAGACAGATGCGTCCAGACAGGGGAACTCCATTGGACGCACAGGTACAGGGTGTAGGTCTTTGTTTGTGTTGTTGTTTATTTTTGTGCGTATGTTTGAGTCAGTGTAGATAAAATGTATTTTATCCAGTGGCAGCTGATGCTTTATCGTAGTGAAGAAGCACCAAAGTTGCTTCTTAATGGAAGAATGTGTAGCATTTTTTTTTATCATTTGGTGTCTAATTGCTTCTAAAGATGAAGTAATCAACAGGCTCATTGAAAACAATGTGCTTCTATCTGCTATAAAAAATATAATATGTATAT
>JAUZSZ010000115.1:6742889-6753650 GCA_034780575.1 Labeobarbus marequensis | reverse complement strand
AGGATAAACGATGCAGATTTATTTTCACAGCCACCTTTGCTCATATTTACCAAGGGTGCCAATATTAGTGGAGGGCATTGTATTAACAACATTAATTAAGAGTCGTTTACAAGGCAGAGAGCTGAAACCAATCATTTGCGCGCAAGTTCAAGATTTGCAATTCATAGATTTCACATCTGAAAGAGACGCATACGCGCCTTTTCTGTTCGTACGTTCATTCTATGAAACAAAAGTACGCATATTCAAGAAATGATCGTAACATCAAATTTAGGATGGTTTCTGCGCAACACTTTATAAGTGAGGCCCCTGGGCTTAGTCTGGAGTCTGTAGAGTTAAAGCTCTAGGAGGTTTAGAAGAGATATATTAAACCTCCAGTTTGAAGTTCTAGGAATAATGAAAGCAGGATCAATTTGCAAATGTACTGCTGCATGATCTGATATAACAATAGAGCCAATACAAGACTGAACCGCATGCAAATATTGTTTAGGAAGGAAAAAATAGTCAAGCCTAGAATTTGAATTATGGGGATGTTAATAAAATGTATAATCTCTCACTTTAGGGTTTAACTGGTGCCATACATCTATCAAACCAGTATCTGAGCATAAATTATTAAATGTCCCCTGAAGTGCCTTGAAACACGCAGCATTATTCTATGTGGTGACATAATTCCAACTGAAACAGGAAGACAGGGCGGGATATCGAGTAACCTCGCCCCCTTTTTAAAATAGCCAATAGCGTTTTGTTTATATCTGCTTGGGCCAGAGCCATTGAGCTCGGTAAAGCAGCATTTGACAGCCACAGTCTAATAGATTACCCCCTAGATTCAATATGAAACTCTTACTAAAACAAAATAGTGATCATAATCATGCTGAGACTGTGTAGTTTTAAGTGATTAATATATGACGACTCGTGCATATGATTCGCTCTGTGCTATCGTGTCTCTGGACCGGAGCCAAAGTCCAGATCAGACTGTGCGACCTGCCACGGTTCGCGTGACGCGACGTGAAACCAGACCTCATTTGTCCCGATCGAAAGCATATTTACACCGTCTGAATTGTTCTCTATCGCCTACATTGTGCACTACATGCCATTCACCGTACAGGAAATACTAACACTGGGAACAAGTGACTGATCTCAGCCGCAGCTTCAGCGTCTATGTATAGTGCGGGGGGCGGGCGCTTCGGATTCTAGAGAGCATTTGATTGGTCAGAAGATTTAATGAGAAGCTGAAGTACGAGGTGAGGTCAAAAAAATCATTGATCCGTTTTGGCGGAAGTGACGAACTGCAAACTTTCAATGCTAAATGCGAATTTTGTCACTATTTTAGAGAACACTGGCTTATAGATAACCTTAAGACTAACATATTGATACTAACAACCAAAAAAAATAAAATAAAATTTTGATTTCAGGGGACCTTTAAGTTCTAATCTAAGTATCTAATCTTGTGTTTCCTGCAGGAGCACGAAATGTTTACCACCAGCTCTTCATGAGCAGCCTACTCATGGATACAAAATACAAGAAGCTTTTTGCAATCCAGTTTGCAAAGGTAGGACTTAAATTTGCTATGGCACAATCTTGACAGTAAACCCCATGAAGCCCTAAAAAGTGGAGAAAATTTTGCACATTTACCCACTAGAGTTTGCAGTCTCATGATTACTGAGGAATGGGATAAAAAAAAAATGTAATTGCGACTTTATCTCGACAGTTCTGAGAAAAAGTCAGAATTGCAAGATATAAACTCAGAATTCTGCCTTTTTTTCCCCTTGTAATTCCAAGTTTGCATCTCAAAATTGCAAGTTTATGTCTCGCAATTCTGACTTTTTTTCCCTTAGAACTGTGAGATAAAAGCTTGCATTTGTGAGCAATAATTTCAGAACTGCAGGATATAAACTCACAATTCTGACTTCTTTTCTGGCGGTTGTGAGTTCCAAGTTTGCATCTCGAAATTACATAAATACGAAAGTACATATCTCACAATTTAGATTTTTTTTTCTTGGGATTGAGACATAATAAACTCGCAGTTGCAAGTTAACAAATCCTATTCTGAGGGGAAAAAAATCACTTCTTTTGCATGTTTATATCTCAAAATTCTGACTTTATAACTCCCAATTATGAGTTTATCTCTTGAAAAAAAGTCAGAATTGTGATTATAAGAAGTTGCAATTACTTTTTTAACTTTTTTTTTTTTTGTTGTTGTTCAATGGCAGAAACAAGCTTCCATAATAGTGCAAGGCATCGCTTAAGAATAAATATTCAAATGAATACATTTTTGAAAGCATTGCCACGAATCATGATACTTGTTAACATTAACCTAGCATGAAAACAGTTGCCTTCTCACTAAGGTTACTCACTCATACATGACGATCATTTCCACACAGTATTTGCAAGGATATAGTTATTAAAACATATTTTACATTGAGCAGATTACACACACATTCCAGTGTAAGTGCAATACTGAAAATAGTTTTTGTTTGTTTTTGGCGAAATTATTTTTTGTAGTAATCAACAAAATGTTATAGATTAAACTTACTGCACCATCATGTGAAACAGAATTGATGCTAGAATGTGCCAAGCCTTGACTAACACTAGAACATCCAGTTCACTTTCACTTCACACTCAGTTTGATTCAGCTGATCTGTGAGGATAAGAGAGTTTGAGCAGCCATTCCCTGTTCAGTGAGGGGTATTGATTCAGAGAGAGAGAGAGCATGTGTAATAGAGAGAGATACTATGACTTTGCGGAGCTGCTCTTGCTGTCTTTGATTTTCTGCCCGCTGCAGTCCTCCGACTGACCCAGTCATGCTGTGACAGCAAGAAATCTCTCTCTTAGAGTGCACTCTGATGTAGGGCCCTGTGAAATCTGTTTTATCTTTTTTTTTTGTTGTTTTTTTTATCTCTCAAATTAGTCCATTTTAATTTTTATCGATTACATTTTGTCCGTTTTATTTTTCCTGGATTCTGGTTTAATGTTTAAATTAAATTTTAGTAATAAAATGCATGCCTAATTAATTAAAATCATGAAACATATAAAATTTTTATGGCCATATGAAATCTTTTATTTGTTCTCAAATTCCTTCTAATCAATTGAATTCATAGGACATTAAAAATGTAGTAATTTATTAAAAATAATAATTCATAATTTAATAATAAATAAATACATTTATTTAATTTATAAAAAAAAAAATTACAATAATATGGTCCTGCAACACATTTTATTTTTTCAGAAGTTGTGGTGTTGATTTTTATTGCTATATTTTTTATGTATTTTAATGCATTTTTTAATGATATAATGCAAATTTATTATCAAAAATAGTGGTAATCAAATGAAGGCATAAAACATAGTAATCAAATTAAAATTTATGCTTCCATTTTTTGGCACACAAAGTGCTGCACAGTGGAGGTTTACTGTTAAAATTAAAACTTGGAGGAAAAATGGTCTGATTCTTTAAAAATAAAGATTTATTATTATTTTGCTAAGTGCATTCTACTGTCCAAATTGCAGTACCCAATTTCACGCACAGTTAAACCAAATATTTTTTTGAGGCAGGTTATTGTGAAGAGTTTATGTGTGTATATGATAGTTTTATTAAATTAAATGGTGAAATGCTGGTGAAGTGACTCTGTCAGAGCATCTCTGGAAATGAAGTTTGTGTATTTATGTCCTCAATATAATGAGATCCTAGATGCTGGAAACACAACACGCATTACGCATGCTTAAGAATATGCAATAAATGAAACCGTACATATCACAATATGATTGTGAGTGTATGGCCCTACTTATTTAAATTTTGCAAAATTCCATGACACTCCGCATTATACTGTATTTTGTTTTTTTTTATGATTACATTCCATAAATCTGTTTGCGTTTTCCACATTGCAGAGATCATAGGGCCCTAACTCAGGTGTAGCTGACAGATTCGTAACTTAGCTTAAATAAATCTAGAAAGTCGAGTATAAAAACAGTGTGTAAGGTTTAGCTTTAGCTCGAGTCCCCCTGCTCCACACATGCCCCAGTGTAACTTCAGGCCGTATGTGCCAGACATAGAACCAAGTCGGGGGACATAAGCGCAGATGGCCCTGACCTCTGACCCGGAAGGTGAATCTGCCCCCTTCCCTTAGAATTACCGGCGCCTCCAGACAGATTTTATGGAGGATGATCACGAGCGTGTAGTGTCAGTGACCTCTCTGTCAGTGCAGCTCTTCACCGCCCCCACTGTGGTGAGTACCGCCAATCCCACACACCTCTCCTTTCTCTTATGCCTCTTTCTCCTCTCCTCTGCCTCCTTCACCACTGCCTGCAGAACTATGAGCACTTGCAGAGCGACTACGTGAAGGACGACCATGACAGGGAGTTCTCGGTCACTGATCTTTCTGTGCAAATGTTCACCGTGCCTTCTCTGGTAAGTACGTTCAGGGAGAGACAGCCTGCCATGAGGAAGAGGCTTGCCGTTTTGGGTTTTTGGTCTCTTCTACCATTTCCTTTTTATTTTCACTCTTTCTCTTCTCTTTCCATCTATTTCATTTTACAGCTGTTCCTGCCTCTTTCTTTCTCTTGTGATCTTTCTTAGTGATGCACTGAATTTTTTTATTTTTAGTTTTTTTTAGTTAATCAATTAATTCAATTTATTTAGTAATCAGAACTAGCTAAATTGTTTATAACTATTTAAGTTGCACGTAACATCATCTTTTTAATTATATAATTATAATTCTACTCCAATTTTGAAATACAAATATTTAAACTGGCACTGTAATTACTTGTTTTCGTTAGATTAGATACTTTGATACTTCACAGGAAATGACACTTTCACGGCAGCTTCTACACAAAAAACACAGCACCACACATAACAAACAAGTCATTTCCAACTCTACAAATCTACAAATTTTCATGACAGATGTATTCAAACATACAATAAATAAAACCTCACTAACAGGTTTAGAATGTATTGAATATAGTGTGCATATTTAGCATAGCAAATTCATTTTTATTATAGAAACTGAAAGCTCAGACTTTTTCATATCAGAAGTAACAAAGCGTAAAGATTATTAATGTGACTATTGGAGTTTTGTTATGTGCATAAAAATGTAGATCAATTAAAATCAAGAAATCGTTATTGTCAACTCAGCCAAAACCGAAAATGAATTTCCGGCTGAATATTTTCGGTGACATCACTACTCTTTTTAATTTGATTTCATCCTCTTTGCTTTTCCTATTCCCTTTCCCTCTGTAATTTTCCTATGCACTTTCACACCTTCTTCCTCCTCTCTTTCTTCCTTTCCTTTACCTTTGTCTTCTGTCTCATCTTTTCCTCTCAATAAAAGTAAATTTTATACTCTAAAACTTCAGCTTTGAAATTACAGGAATTAGATTTTATAATATATTCAAGTCGAAAACAGTCATTTTTTAAATAGTAAAAATATTTAATGTTGCTGTTTTTGCTGTATTTTGGGTGAAATAAATGCAGGCTTAGGCTTTATTAAAAAAAAAAAAACACACATTACTGTTCTAAAACTTTTGGCTGGTAGTATATATGGGAAAAACCAGACCACAAGCATTCTGTCAGATGTAGCAGTGGTGTATGTGATATTTTCCAGGCGCGGATGTTGATCACAGAAGAGAACCTGATGACCACCATCATCCGCACATTCATGGACCACCTCAGACACAGAGACCTGCAGGGCCGCTTTCAGTTTGAACGCTACACCGCACAACAGGCCTTCAAATTCCGCCGGGTCCAGACCCTTATAGGAGACCTCAAGTAAGATACCGAGCGTGTCCGCCCTCTTCATAAACGGTTCTCTTTTTGTGTCTAAAATTCCCATTTCTTGAGATGCATGTCATGATGCATTTCTGTTGGATACAGGTATGTCCTGATAAGCCATCCAACAGAGTGGACCGACCAACTCAGAGAAAAGTATCTGGAAGGTTTCGATGCTTTCTTGGAGTTGCTAAAATCCATGCAGGTGACTATACCAGCCTGATTTAAAGATTGTGTCAGTGGTGATTGAAATTGGGCACTGAAACAGCTGTGTGTGTCCTCTTTGTAGGGAATGGACCCAGTAGTGCGTCAAGTGGGGCAGCACATAGAGATGGAGCCAGAATGGGAGGCAGCGTTCACCTTACAGATGAAGCTCACACATATCATCTCTATGATGCAGGAATGGTGTGCCAGTGATGTAAGTGCATGTTAGATACACAGTCACTTTAGTACCCATAATTCACCATGTGGCATTGATATAAGTCAATTATTTGTCACGTGTACAGGAGAGAGTGCTGATCGAAGCCTATAAGAAGTGTCTGAGCGCTCTGACTCACTGCCACAGTGGTTTCACAGATGGGGAGCAGCCCATAACCCTCAGCATGTGCGGCCACTCTGTCGACACCATCCGCTACTGCGTCTCTCAGGAGAAAGTCAGCATACACCTGCCTGTGTCCCGGCTTTTAGCAGGTCAGTCCAACATGGTTTCACACAGTGCAGCAAGGCCGTATACATTCTACAAAATTTTGAGAATCTGGTAGAGTTCTTTGAATTGCCATTGTGTGTATGGAATGTAAGAGTTCACTTTTGAAATTGCAGTGGTTGATGGAGGTAACCCCACCACATATTAACTGAGCCGGAACACTCTCTCTTTCTGTTAGGTTTACATGCTCTGCTGAGCAAAACTGAGGTTGCTTATCGATTCCCTGAGCAGCTGCCACTGGTAAGTTTGGGGGTTTTGGTTCATCAGAATTGTTGCAAAAGAATCTTGGTGATTTCTGAGGCCTCTTTTGTTTTTCACAGAGTGAACTGAGTCCACCCATGTTGATCGAGCATCCACTTCGCTGCCTTGTACTCTGTGCCCAGGTGCATGCTGGGATGTGGAGAAGAAATGGCTTCTCTTTGGTTAATCAGGTAAGAAGCTTATAAATGTTTTTTATTTATATAGTCAAGACATTTAGCAGTGTGATTGCTAGTGTTGATGCCTTTTCATAAAATATATTGTGCTTTTTCTTGGATTGTTTTTCAGATCTATTATTATCACAATGTGAAGTGTAGAGTGGAGATGTTCGATAAAGACCTCAGCATGCTTCAGGTCAGTAGCATGAAGATATTTCATTCCAAAATGAAAACAAAAATATTATAATTTAACAAAGAAATCTATTTTAGTAAAACAAAAAAAACAAAAAAGAAAGAAAGAGAGTGGATTGCAATCATTTTAGTTAATATTTGTGCTTTAATGTAATGTGCTAAAAATGTTGCAATACAAAAAATATATTTTTAAAAAGGTCCTAAAGTTGTCAAACATTTATCACAATATTCTCAGTACTGTTATGTTGAAAATAGTCCACAGTGATGGAAAACCTGATAGATTAATTCAGATTTTTTTTCTTCTGCCTTAATCTATAGAAATATCTGTAGTCAATATGCATTTTTCCTAGTTAATATGGCAGTCAAATACAAAAGGATCCTTCAGGACAAGTTCAATCCTGTGTTATATTTGAAAATGTTGCACACTATCATTGTTTGTGTTAATTCATTTTATCAGAAATAAATTGCTTTATACAATTTTTAAAGTAAGAATGTTAATGCTTATACACACAGTGATAATTTGCCTGATATATCTCCCCAAACTATGTCATCAGTTAACTGTGGAGGTATCATTGAAATTCATTGGTTAAAGTGCTGAAACACTGATATTATTAAAATTGTAGCAATTGTAGAGAATCAAGAATCTATGGAGAATATCAGGCATCTGGATGCATTGATTGCAGTAATGACAGTTTGGCAGGAAAATGTGCTTATTTATCTTGAAAGCAAAGTACAAGAAACCTTTTAGCACAATTTGATTCATTTTCTCTATGTTAAGTATACGTTTTTATTCATGCTGTTTTTGGATCTAGGCTGGAGCTTCAATGATGGATCCAAACCACTTCCTGATGATCATGTTGAGCCGTTTTGAGCTCTATCATATCTTCAGCTCAGCGGACTGCAGAAAGAGATACAGCAGAGAGAATGCTAACAAGGTCTGCTTGCCTCCAAACCACTTTTTGTCCCCATTTCTTTTCTCTTTACTTGATTTCTCTCTGCTTGCACTCATTTATATTGCCAGTGACTTGTTTCTCTCTCTGTCTCTCAGGATGTGGTTCAGCAGAATAACACACTAATTGAAGAGATGCTGCATCTGGTCATTATGATCGTGGGTGAGTGAATATTTCTCAACACACATCCTTTAAATGTTTTTGTACGGGTGTATTAAGCTTATTTGACACCATAGAAAGTTTAAAAAATGTCTTTCATGCTTTGTTTCTTCTCTGCAGGGGAGCGATACACAGCAGGTGTTGGTCAGGTGGACTGCTGTGATGAGATAAGGCGCGAGATCGTTCACCAGCTATGCATTCGACCCATGGCCCACAGTGAGCTGGTCAAAGCCCTGCCTGAGAATGTAAGTCAACCCTCACAGCCTCACCTTTGCCCAAGATCATAAGCAAATATGCTGGCTTTGAAATCTGACAAAAATACAAACAAAAAAAATAATTATGCAAATATAGGAGAGATAAGCAAGTTGCTAGATGCAATAATTTTAAAAATGTGAACCATCTTATAACCATCTTATTCCAATAATTGTATAAAGCAGTTCATTTCTGCCATTAGGGAACTATCATTAAATTCTGTACAATTCCCATCCCTAATCATGGTCTGTATTAAACAGAGAATAGCTTTCTAAATGATCTCTGTGCTGATATAACAACTTACAAATACATATAGTCAGAAGATTAAATTTAATAAGGATTGATCTTGCCGTAAACTTCCTGTTCCTCTAAAGCAGGACAGATGAGCAGAACAGTTTTTCTTTTTCTTTTTTGACTGCCACCTAGTGGTAGTTTGTGCTAATGAATTTTACACACCCTTCTGCACACAGGAGAATAAGGAAACCGGCATGGAGAGGGTCATCGACAGTGTGGCTTTGTTTAAGTGAGTGTCCTGAATAAAAGAGTGTTGTCCAAAGAGTTGCATTGGTCTGTGTGTAAGCCTGTGTGAATTGTCGTACAGGAAGCCTGGTGTAACTGGTAGAGGACTTTATAAACTCAGGCCAGAGTGTGCCAAGATGTTCAACCTTTATTTCCACCATTACTCCAGAGCTGACCAGTCTAAGGTAACACTGCATTATTGAAATTGAAACTCACAAAGAACAACTGTTAAAAATGGTAAAAAACCTTTTTATGAATTTTTTTTTTTTTTTTTTTTTTGTCCTTCAGGCTGAAGAGGCCCAGAGAAAAATAAAGAGGCAAAATGGGGAAGATTCAGGTACTAAATTAACACACACACACAAACACCCATCCATTAGGTGAGGGCAAACAATTCAAACATTTCACTCAGAAAAGCACATTGTGCAATTAAAGTGGCCTGTTTCTTTTTTTTTTAATTTTAATTTTTATTTTTATTTTTTATATCTATAGTTCTGAATCACTTATTATTGACAGATTTTGAGAATATAGGGATATAAATTGGGAAGCAAAGAAAACATTCATAGCATTATGTTGGGCTGCAAAATTTTGGGAAAAAGTAGAATGATGAATATTTCTAAAACAAAAATTGTGATTTTAATTTAAAAAGAAATCCTGGTTTACTTTGCTTGTTTTTAAGGCTGCAATAATACTACTACTACGACTAATAATAATAATATTGTGAAGATTTTTTACTGGTTATAATATTATTACAACAACAACAAATAACAACAACAAATAACAACAACAAACAGCAACAATTAAAACCACAAATCCTTCAACATTTTTTTATTGTTTTAATAATAATAATAATAATAATAATAATTAATTAATTAATAATACATAAAATGTAATTAATTTTAACTGGTAAAGGCTAGAGGTGGCAATTATTATGAAGATGATTACTATTGTCACTATTAGATAATCAATATATAACTTTAAACTGTATATAAATTTATATAAATTTAACTGCAAAGGGTTTTCAGTGGTGCCTGTTATTATTATTATTATTATTATTATTATTATTATCATCATCATCATAATTATTATTATATAGTACGACAAAGATGAAGACAAAGAAGAATAAGAAGAATCAATATTATAAAATAAAATTTACATTTAAAAGGTTTTTAGGGGTGGCTATTATTATTAGCAGTAGTAGTAGTAGTAGCAGTACTAATACTACTACTACTACTTCTACAACATTATAGAAATATAAAAGAATTTGTTTAAATATCCCTTGAAATTTATATTTTCAATCTTTATCCTTGTTTTAAAAAAGTGAGAAAAAAAGTGTTTTTCTACATTTCGCATTCAGTTCAAAGCCATACAGTACTGAATACAAATGCTCAGAGTGTTAAACAAAGTCATACGCATTTAAATCCCTCTAGACCAGCTGCTTAAGAAAGAAGAGCTTTGTGTCCTCATCATGTAGATGAAAATGGAGAACTGACATTCCTGAGTGGAGGAGAATGGCTAAGACTGTGGACAAAAAGAAGTACTGTAGTTATATTCAGATGCCGCTGGGCAAGGTATTACAAAACACCTGGCCCCAACTCTATAGAGCAGAATATGAAATTAAACAAAAGATGAAAGACAAACTGCAGTGCAGCAATGAAAAGACCAACTGGAACATGGCAGTATCTGTTACAGAAATGCCAGGCTCTGCCACCTCCCAATCACGGCTATCCCTCTCACCTGTGTTCTGATCACGTTCACCTGGTCCTCATCATGTCCCTCATCACTGCACTCCATAAAACCACACACCACCCTGCACTT
>JAUZSZ010000115.1:6610278-6621364 GCA_034780575.1 Labeobarbus marequensis | reverse complement strand
CAGACGTCACGCGCGGAAGCACCATATATGGCCCGTGGACTTAGACCGACATTCCATATATGGCTCTTGACGCGCTCACCCCTCTTTTCCCACTGGCACGTGGTCGTTGGGGTTACCCGTGTTTTTTATTTGTGACGTGAGTTTAAGCAGTACCATAGAGCCGTACAACCGCAACACACACACACACACACACACACACACGTTAGTACGTTTTATTATGACACCTTTGTGGTTGGCTTGAGGGCTTTGGGCAAGGTCACATCGTTAAATCAGGAACATCAGACCACGCGCTGAAGGCGATGATGTATTTTCATGCTTGACCATGTCATTTTGTGTGGGTAAAATACACTGCGCTGCAACTTTCCAGGTGTACAGTTTCAGTGGGTGATGCAAGCTGCCAGCAGAGAATAACTATTAAAATGACAAACAGACAGAAAAGATGCTTAAAAAAGGAAAACACACAAACAACGCAGTGTATTTATTGCCATAATACAATTTATATACAAAAAGTAATAAGTGCTTTTCAAACAAAGAAAAACAGAATGAAATAAATTGTGTTTTCACATCATGTGACTGTGAATCTGACATCTGCAGGTGGCATATTATCTTTGGAATGAACCCTATATAGATTTCTAGTTGACTTCATCGTTAAAATCTTAGAGGTTTCTTTATGCAGTAAGCATATTTGCAATGCATTTAGGTGTAAAATATAAGAATAGCAATTTTAAAATTGACCTATTTTTTCCTTTAGATTTTTTTTATAGGTTCATCTTACCTCAAAACCCAGGCAGTGGATAGTTTTTATAGCCATTAAAATTGAAGAAATGAAAATAAACAGACAGCAGGAGTGTATATCAGACAATTTTATCTCAGTTTTAGCAATTTAGTTTTATCTGGTGTCTCTGAGACCCCAAACAAGTAATGTGACATATATCATCCTGGTGCATTAACATTAAGTATGATATTTTGAGCGAATAAAGTAGCTCTGGGGACACCGAAGCCCCAACAAGTGTTAAAAGAATAAGAAATATTTTATGTTGTAATAAAAAGAATCATTGCACTAGTTGAAATAATTTATCGCCTGACAAAATATACAGTATTTCACAACATATCTTTCTCCGCCTGTGGAAGACTGTTGAGAAAAAAAAAAAGAAAGAAAAAAAACACTTGTGCATTTTCAACTCAGCCTAAAATCACAAAGCCGAACTATAACCAGAGGTTATATGCAGTAAGCATATCTATAATGTATTTATTTCCTTTGTACGGTTTTATAAGTATGCTCTAAAATCAATTCTAAATGTATGTCTATTTTTAACCCCTAAGAACAAACAACACAGTTGTAGACATTAAGGAGCAGGTTGTTCTTTGAATGCATGAACGGGTCTAATAGCACGGCCTCCCACTCATCCACTTTATTGTGGTTGTCCAGGACTCAGTGTCTAGCCAGTACATTCTCCATGCATGTCCACACACAAGCGCTATAAAGCGGGGTTTGTACTTGTGAATGAAACAATGTGCAGTGGAGAAATAGGCCATGTGGTATAAAGTGGAAAAACAACATGAACTCTGGATGCAGGATTATGTTTGGAATTAAACGGCACAAGAGGCTGGATAATCTTTAACAGCAGTCTGCAATCTGAGGTCACATTCACAAACCCTGCATTCACACTCTCTCTGTTCCTGTCACAGCTTATTTGTCTTTCTCTGTACTTTCCCCCCGTTTTGACTCTGCACCGGCTCTTTCTCTGCAGCTTTAAAGACTAATATCATTAGTTTTAAAAGCAATGTTTTTGTAGTCATTGTTTTGACCTCTCTGCACCTTCATCTATCTGTTTGAATGCTTGTCTTTCAATATTAAAGATATTATGGAATAATGTATAATCACACACTGACAGATTTTTTTACAAGATTCGAGATAATGTTTTCTTAAAATAAAATGCTGTATTAAGAATTTGACAGCGAGATCAGTGAACACTAGGTCATTGTCTGGCATTACACAAGAAGCCACTGTAAATACAATAAATAATAGTCATATTGTGCTGCATTGTGGGATAATAGTTTGAGTAAAGTCATTAGTGTTCACTTTGGCTGGGAACCTAGACCTGGACTTTTTATAATTGAATTCATTTTCTCCTAGCAAGTATAATAGTGTTACAGAACAGTTGGTTTTTATGAAGTAAAAAATTGCACAAGCTTATTAATTTGCATTTTTATGTTTGTAATTATACTTGATGATCTCACATTATCTGTTCTTAATGGATAAGCAAGGACAACTTAATCACAAAGGTGTCCAAAATGTCCATACAATTGCTTGTTTAAAACTTGTAATGTAGTGTTGCACCTATTTTTCTATAACATCATATTTTTTATGAAAAAAAAACAAAACAAAAAAAAGAACAAAGGTGGGGTATGTAATTGTTCAAAAACGCTTCAGAAAAATGAGTCGGGGCCGAGTACCAAAACAAACTTGTAGCCAATCAGCAGTAAGGGGCATGTCTACTCATGATATGAAGGAGAGAGCGTTCAGTGAACAGCCGAGCTGAGCGACAGAAAGATAGAGACGGCGGATAAAAAACAAAAGCAGAAAACGTCTGCGGAGCGTTAAGGCAAGAAGTAGGACCCGTGTAAATATCGGATCAGCTTTCCAGCGCTGGAGAGAAGTCAAGGAGCGGAAGGCCTGCGATCGGATGCCGAGGTTGCTTTGTTTCTCCTCGATAAGTTAGTAACACCGTGCCTACAACAGCTAAAGTCTGCCTGCACTCGACGTGATAAAGCAACCGTTGAAAATCATTTGAAATTTGTTTCAGTACGTCATGAAAAGAATGCGGCAGCAGTTCTCTGTCTGAGATTTGTCGCTCCGCGCAGCATCCAGTGTAGACAGCATCACTGATTATAATGACTTCTATAGTATTTTGTCGATTTGTGGGTCCGGTGTAGACACGGTGTAACATTGGTTTTGCTTTGTTTCACAGAACTAATCGTTGCCTGGGTTGCATAAGCTATGTATGTTTGGGGCGGAGCTATCAAAATAGGGGCGAGACCCTTTTGGGGTAGGGGCACGTTTGTTTTGGTAATTTCAAATATCAACACTGGGTTCCAGAAATCGCTTACCCCGAATCGAAACATAAACTCGTGCTATTGATAAGCACTTTCATGAGATCGGGTTGGATATAAACCATAGTACTGAATGGTGACCATACTGATACACCAAAGTACTTTAAGGATCACCATGGTATGTAGCAAAAAAAGGTAAAACATTTTTTAAAAAAAGAGCAGGCAATCAAAATCGAAAGGCGTAGCCATAACCACCCCCCCCCCCACATCAGACTAGGACACAGTCTGTTGGCCACTATCCTTCACTCATCCCTTAATGATCCTGCTTGCTCAGTTTTTCCTGACAATTGAGAAAAGCTTTATACAGATCAAACTGACCGCAAAACAAACAAATAAATACTACCTTCACCCATCTCTTTTGTATTGCTTACATGCACAAAAATGAAACAGATCTGGAATTCAGTCAGTGCAGCTGGATGAAAATTTTCAGACCAAAAACTAGCTGAAATGAAAAAAATATTTCTGGTGCCCTTGGTGACATTAGCATCTGGTACAAAGCAGCTCTGGACAGATACAAAGGCTTCGTTGTAAATGAAGCGGACAGGCGAGTTGACCTTTGAGCTTGCGTCAGTCAAAACGGCACCGTGTGGCTAGACAGACAACAGCGTTCCTCCATGTGCAGATCTGTTTTATTCCCAGCAAGCAGCCGTGGAGTCTGCAGCACAAACACACACAGTCACTCACATTTTAGATGAATCATGCTGATAATAGTCATTGGAGTGCATTTAATCGCAGATAGGGCCTTTACTTTCTCGGAAAAGACTTGCTCTGCACACATATCTTAGATCAGATTGGTCCGGTTCCTGCTTCATATCAGAGGCTAAACTTGTTCAAGATCCTCCCACAGGGACAGTTATAAAGATCCAGAGTTGTTGTCCTAAAGTTGACATTGATGGAGATAGCCAAATGAGCCTGTATCTCGGGAGCTGTCAGAAATCACATTGCTGATTTATACGTTGCACACTACGAGCCAAAACCGTTTCTGAATTTGAGTGTACGGCAGCTTCTGCTGATCACCAATTAAATCTGCTGCCAAGACGAAATAGTTAAAGAGGCAGCAGAACCAGTTTCCAATAGTTATTTCCTTAAATAAATCTATCTGATAAGGTTTTGATTTTAAAATTCAGAATTTTTGGTGTATTGGTATATTTTGATATATTTGTTATGTTGGCATTACTTGTTCTAAATAATAATCAATAAAAATTCAGTTTTTGCTTAGGAAAAAAAAATTCCAATGGGTTAAAATTTATCTGAATTATAGAATTCGGATCAGTTTTAACCTAGTTGGATTTTTTTTCCTTAGCAAAAACTGAATTTTGTTAGATTATATTATTATATAATACTTATATAATACTCCATTGGCATTATGGCATTTTGTTACTTGTTTTAAGTGTTGATCTAAAAAAATTCTGTTTATGCTACAGAAAAAAAAAAACAAATCCAATGGTGTAAAATATTTCTCAGTTCTAATTAATTGTTTTATTCAATATTATTATTATTATTATTATTATTATTATTATTATTATTATTTTCAATATATAACTCAATGTTATTGTTTTTTGATGTGTGTGTAAATCATTCATAAATACATTTATAAATTATCATATAGAAATGAATGCAGCACATTATGAATGTTTTTAGAAACAACAGAAATTCCTGCTGTTGGGGTTTCTGTAATAAGGCCCAGTGTACATGGACTTTGCTAGGCAACATAACATCAACTTTGTCATCATCAGACAATTTTAGCATTGCCAGTGTATCAGTCGGTGGTGTTATGCATTGTTAGCAAGTGTGAATGATGTGACTAAATTAAGGAGTAGATGTTTGCACGTACCGACACAGATTTTGAAGGTTATAATTATGACACAGATGAACATGGAAACTAACTTGTTAACTCACACAACCGAAGCACCCATTTGGCTGTGCAGAAATATAATGGGCCGTTTCTCCATCCGACCTCCCGACATTACTGGCCGGCGCTTCTACTTTGATGCTGGTGATGGCTCTCGCAGTACAGCCAGTCGCACAGCCATAGGTTGTTTTCTTTTTAGATGAAATTTCATGCTGTTTAATTTTAACTAGCTTCTTTGGCTTGAATTAGCTTAGGAAAATGTTTCTCTTTGCAAAGAGCCAAATTCTGCACCGCTAAGAGCCCATCATGGCAGGCCGAAGGAAACAGCCTGAAAGCAGCGGCCATAACATATAGACCTCCCCCACAAAACAACAAGCACATGTCAGCGTAACGTTTCCTGATTACAAGCTGCAGTTCGTCTGTCTGTCTGCTCCCATAATGCCTGCTGCAATCCCATTTGTCTCTTGAACGCATGATTATTTCCATTTATCACTCAAACGCTTTAGCCAGCTTGGCTTCTCCAGCTGAATTTGGGGTCCAAACAGTGAAATTCAACACAATGCTGTTATCTGACGGATGCACTCTCTCTCCTGCAGCTGTATGGCTACTGCTACCAGGATAACAACGATATAAAGGACACGGTGACGGCCATCACAGAGCTGGGCAGCCCTCTGGAGATGATCCAGCTTCTGCAGACGCCCTGGGAGGAGAGATTCAGGGTGAGTCACTGCTCATATCACACATTCCATCTCGTGCCTGTCTGGAGCTCCGGGGAGGAACACAGGGGCTTCAATTAGGTTTATCAACATGAGCAACTGCGAACAAATTGAGTCAGTGATTTTTCTTACATTACTGTAATAAAGGAATTAAAGGTTGTTGTCAACTAAAGATTATTCATGATATTGTAAAATATGATTCAGACCAAATGTCTGAAACCATATTCAAAATCAGATTATTTATTTAAACCTAGAAATAATAGAAAGTTTTAGAATTTTGAAATAAATAAATTAAAAAAATAAAAATATATGTTAATTTTTCAATTCAACTTTTTTGTGCAGTGTAATAAAAGAAAATGGTTAACACTTTAGTTCGTGGACCAGTTCTCACGATTAACTAGTTTCCTTTAGCATGCATATTACTATATATAATCCTACTCCATACCTAACCTTAACAACTACCTTGCTAACTATTAATAAGCAGCAAATTAGGAGTTTACTGAGGCAAAAGTCATAGTTAATATAAAGTTAGAATTGGTCCCCAAACTAAACTTTGACCAAGAAAATTAAATGTTATTGTGAATTAAAGATTATTCATGACATTGTAAAATATTGTATACAATAAGGTACAAAAGTCTGAAACCATAATGAACATCTGATTCATTCATTCATTCATTCATTCATTCATTCATTCATTCATTCATTCATTCATTCATTCCTATAAATAAACAGAAAATGTAAAACATTTTGGGGAACAAAATTAAAGAAAACACTGTGATGTGAATTTTCCAATTCAACGTTTTTTTTTCTTCATTCAGTTTATTAAATGAATTAAAGGTTATTGTGAATTTGAGATTATTTATGACATTGTAAAATATTATATACAATGGGGCCCAAAAGTCTAAAACCATACTGAAAATCTGATTAATTTATTTATTTAAACTCAGAAATTAGTAGAATGTTTTAGATGTTTTAGTTTAGAATTTTTAGAATTATGAAGAAAAAACAACAACTTTTTTCATTCAACTTAATAAAACAATTAATGGTTGTTGTGAATTAAAGATTATTTATGACATTGTAAAATATACAGTGGGGCCGCAAAGTCTGAAGCCACATTGAAAATCTGATGTATTCATTTATTTATAATTATGAAATAAATAGAAAGTTTTAGAAATTCAAAAACAAACAAAAATGCAGATTTTTCAGCTTTTCATGGACATTATGATGATAATTTGTCAAAAAAAAAAAAGGGCCCCACTTATTATATATTATTTAAGAAAGATGAATAGATTGGGAGAGACCTGAAGATACAGCTCATTTACCCTTAATAAACAAACAGAAGAACCAAATTACATTCATTTCATAAAATTACTACCATTTCATAATGCACTATATAAACATTTTTAATGACTTCAACCCAAACTATGTTTTCTGTGAAGGCATGGGACAGCGGTTCATGCTTTTGCCTCCTACCCAGTGCTCATGTGGGTAATAAATGTGACATATCCTAATCCCACGCCTCCTCTCTCTGCCCCTAATAATTCCTTCAACAGTGTTTCTCTATAATGAAACACTTACAAAAAAGGTCCACGCTGGTAGAACACACAGAGTAAAGCCTGTCTGATGCAGTGTTTCTGGAGAGCAGTCTTTGTGGGACGTCCCGCACTCTGCTCTCTCCGAGCTTCCTGTTAGACTTCTGCTTGATAGACCGACTGATTGCTATCGCTGTTGCAACCTCCCATAATGATTTGCTATGACTTCCTGTGTGCCTAGGATGAAACTGAATGAAGTCCCAATGAGCCCTAACAGACAGCTGTTGACATGAATGTACTTTAAAAAAGACATACGATAATCTGTCAACATGGCCTTTAAATGAGAGATGTGTTAGTCATTTAAATGTATGTACGTATATAGAATGAATTTGTTCAGATTATGTGATTACAAACCAACAGAGACTAAAGCTAAAGTCGTTCATAGAAGTGTATTTTACTGGCCTGTCACAAACTTACACACCCAAACACTGATTCACAAACACAGACTAACACACTCACTGCACAAAAGTGAAGGCACTCGGTTAAACGTTCATGCTTTGATAGGGAACACAGCACACTTGTCTACATGTCAACACAGCGCTGTACAGTTCAGCAGAACAATTCATCACTCTGCTTTAGTTTTAGTAGACTTTCAGCATTGCCAATTCCAGTCTGTGGGAGCCTTTCCATTTCCATAATTCAAAGCTACCATAGTATTGATTAGGCTCATATTTCAGAGTGATATTTCAGTCATACTAAATGAATTTCCAGTCTAGAACAATGAAACCTTTTTAATGAGAATAAGACAAGTGTCTTTCTGTCCCTGCTGTTGATTTTCTCATGGTTTTGTTGCCTGGTGTTCTCCTCCATGGTCTTTCTATTTTTAGAGATTTTATGAATTCCTTTGTATAATTTACACAACTGTGAGAAAGTTGCCCCACTAGTATTTGTGTGTGTGTGTGTGTTTATGAATTGTTCTTCATCTATAGTTCTAATTTATTTCAGTCTATCCTTTGACAAAATGTGTGCCATTTTTTGACACTATATGAGAAGTTTCACACTGCACACGATTTTTATTAATTATATAGAACTAGCTGTTTGCTATCGTTTGTTTAAAGGTATAGTTCACCCAAAAATGAAAATTACCTCATGATTTACTCACCCTCAAGCCATCCTAGGTGTATATGACTTTCTTCTTTCTGATGAATACAATCAGAGTTACATCAAAAAATGTCTTGGCTCTTTCAAGATTTATAATGGCAGTGAATGGGTGTTGAGATGTTGAAGCCCAAAAAAAGTACATCCGTCCATCATAAAAAGTACTCCGCAATACTCCAGGGGATGATGTAGGACATAGGTGTAGCGTAAGCTCGGGTGAGAATATGCTAGTCACGTAAGAACCAAGTTTTGTTTACACCAAAGGAAAACCAGTCTCCTCTTGGCTTATATAGAAATCCTCTGACATTTTTCTTTACAAATCCTTGTATTGTACTTCTGAATCATGATTGGTGTTTTTTTTTTTTTTTTTTGCTCTCTCTTCTGTGCTTCCGCGTTCATCGCTTCTCATCCTTACAGTACACTATGCTGGAATGTCATTCTCTTGTGTACAGGAGTACGACAGTTAGTGGAAGCTAGATATTAAGGTTTATAAAGTTTTAAATATGGATATTTTTATTGTTTTATTCACTCCATAAGGCTTTTTTTTAACCCTCTGGAGCCATGTGGAGCACGTTTTATGATGGATTTATGCACTTTATTTTGCTTCAAAATATAAACCCCCAACTTTGTTTTTATTCGTTGGAAAGAAGAAAGTCATATACACCTAGGATTGCCTAAAAGTGAGTAAATCATGGGGTAATTTTAATTTTTGGGTGAACTATCCTTTTAAATAGTGTATTCAGTATAATATACGCACTGGAGGCCATATTAAAGATGTAGATGTGAACACAATACAAAGAGACAAATGAGTCTAAGTTCTCATTTGTCAGTGTGAAAAATGAGATGGGAAAATTGGATATTTTTTCTCTTGTTTTGCCTCTGCAACATAAATATCAGAGACATGTATTTTAGCGATTCGGTTATATGCTGTGTCCGAAATTTCTCACTAGGTCACTCATTCACTATTTAGTAATTATTGAATGTGACATAGTTTGTGTATGGGTACAGGTGAGCAAAAATTTGTGAATTTGTACACTTCTAAGCACTCTATAAACACTACGGCACATTGTGTGTGAGGTTACATAAGTGTTGCGACCCCAATTAAAAGCTTTTGAATTCCAAAGTGACATTTCAGACTAAACCATTTCCAAATATCAATCGGATTTGCACAATTTTAAGATTTCCTGCATTTCTTTGCTGTTCAGACTCTAAACAACGGATTTGAGTCAGATCCGCTCCAAAATCTGATTTGCTGACTGCCTGAACCAAACCAAGTAGTTACGTTCATTCCACATATTTATAAATGCTAATGCGTCCTGTCTCTTTAAGACTGTCCTCTACAGTCACACTCCCTGTGTGCTGCTGGGCTCTTTTTCTCTGTATGCCTGTGGAACAAAGCAGAAACACCCCAGCAATGCGTTAGCAGCATTTGAATTGCGTATGAGGCACTAATAGACTCTGGGGAGACTGTCGAATCCGTTGACTTCCAAACAGCTCATTTAGGTCCAAAGCCATTTCCTCTGTGCATTGATGAAGGCTTTTATGCCCTCTACACAACACGGGCCCGGGAGCAACGACACACCCGTTCACACACCAGCAAGCAAACATTCACACGTTTGTGTACCAATGGTAAAAAATGCTTGCCGCATTTTTGAGGAAACCAAATCTGTTGGGGTATTTTAGAAGGCCTCACCTCCCTTAAAATGGCTTTTCTCAATGGTTTTACCAAATCTGCCCCACGTTAAGCAAGACAGCAACCCACATGCAGTCACACAGTATGAGGGGGCTGACCTTTCCCAGTAGTTGCTAATCCGGAGTGTATTAAAAGCAGCTTTTGTCTGTTGTGAAAGGCATGGGCTGTGTCTCCTCCACCCCCTCATCTCCTCTCTGTTTGCTTCTCTTTTATGTTCTCCTCTCCTTCTTTCGATTTGCGTTCACTCCTCTTCTTTCCCCGCGGCCGTCTAATCCTCTGAACTCTGCCCTTAAGAACGTGGTAGATGTAGGTGTCTCTTGAATGCGAGGTGTCACCAGCTGCCAGAGCTTCAGCCTCAGCCCTCATACCCTCACACACAATAAGAGGGCTAATCCTTAAGGAACACACTTGTGGGCTTGCAGACATGCAGTACACAATGAGCCTCGCACACTCAAGTGGCTGCGTGGGTCATGCAATGGGGTGCTTCAAGTCCCTGAAGGCAGTCTTAACCATTTTGATGGGATAAACCTGGTGGTCTCGAACCAGGAACCAGTTAGAGGTGGGTAGAATGTCCTCACTAGGTACAGTTCTCAAAAAACAACACCAGTTTGTTAGCACTCAATGCAGTGCCTCCCTTTTTTTGTTTCTCAGCACAGCGACTCTAGTCACTACATTTTCTCTGTTCAGCTGAAAAAAAAAAAAAAAATCATGTATAATGTGCAATATTTAAATTTACAAAAATGTAAATTAATATTTGGCAGAAGACACTGAATTAATGTATTTCCCGTATTAGTTATTAACTTATTTTAAAAATTTTCCATTTATCAGTATTGGTCAATTGCATTATTATTATTATTATTATTATTATTATTATTATTATTAATAATAATAATTTATTAATATTATTATTAATTTATTAATATTATTATTAATTTATTAATATTTAGGGTTATACTTTATTTTAAAGTGTCCTTGTTACAGTGCAATTATACATTTAAGTACTGAGTAATATTAATTAACT
>JAUZSZ010000115.1:6014808-6027606 GCA_034780575.1 Labeobarbus marequensis | reverse complement strand
GGGGGAGCATCCTCTCAAATCCCAAACGAGGGTTCACTACGTCCCCTCCCCACCTCTCTTCACACTCACCACCCCTGGCCCTCGCAATCCCGGACAACTCCTGCATCTCTAATCCTTACACACACCGTTTGGTTTTCCTGAGTCTATGTCTGCCCATCAGCAGCAACAATGAAAAGGAGGAAATCTGTGTTCATTTTTTTTTCTTTCTGTCGAGGTGATAGGTGACATGTTGAAAGTGCAGATACAAGGCAAGTTTGCACCCTTCTGAACTGAACTAAATCGAGAATGCCTTTTAAATTCCAATTCAGTTTGAATTGAAGTGCCAAATGGGGGAAACAACTGTTGTTTATATTGAAGTACAATTCAAATATAACACCCTTAAAAATAAATGTTGCAGAAATTTTTATTTATTTATTTTTTTTGTAAAAAATGTGATGTAGAAGAACCATTCTGTATTCCTTCCAGAAAACCATTATTTCTTGGTGTGAAGAACGCTATTATAATTAAGAAACTTTTTCCAGTATAAAGAACCTTGTGCAATGGAATGTCTCCATGAATGTTGTTCAACCTCTGATGCGAATAAAGATAATTAAAAGAAATTATGCTAGTTTTCTAAAAATACAGTTCTTTAATTTTTAAGTGAATTACAGGTGTTGTCCTACAACAAATTGATTATTTCCAGAAACGTTAGATTATATCATGGCCATATTGGGGATTTGTTTTTAACAGAGTTGTTTTGCCATCGTGATTGTAAACAGGAATTACAAAAAATCAGAAATGTCAATGACATTTTTTGGTAATTTGTTTTTGGTGGTAAATTTTTTTTTTTTTTACTTTACTTTGTTTGTGCTTTTGCTTTTGCTTTTGCCTTTGCTTTACTTTGCTTTAATTTTGTACAAAGGAAAGTGTAAAATGCATGATAGATTTTACTGTAGTGTCAGAATTTGTTTTGAGAATCTCTTAAAATTGTACAGGTATTTGTATCAACTACTGAGATTTTGGCGTCATGACAACGTCAGCTGAAAGCAAAGAAAATCCAAAATTTATCCTACCAAAACTAAATCCAATTTGGTGTCAAACAAAAATCCTCTGCCATGCTCAAGCAGTTTTCCCACATTTATACTCCTGGATCAATATATAGGTTATTCATTCACATGAAACGCATCTAAATAATGTTCCATTGTTTCTATATGAAGACAAATATCATCACCTGCCCTTGTTCATACACATTATGTGCTAGTCTCTTTAGAGTGGAAAGCTGGAACTGATGCATTATCCTGGTGAATCCATCTTTCACCCAACACAATGAATAATGGAGAAATGTGACAAACGGCCAAAAAAGCGATGGGGAAAGGCTCATGAATGGAATTAAGGAGAATGATGCAACTCTGCAAGGCTCTCCATCAAGAGCGCTGCTGCCCATAGATCATTTTATATTTAACTGAGACTAGAAGAGCTTTGGATATTAAACAGGACTTTGAGTTTGTTCAGCTGGGCCTCTTCCTCCACATTCAACTGTGGACAAAAATATGCACTCGTTCCCTTTGTGCAGAAATATGCCAGAAGACTGATGTCATAATTATTTTAATATGGTCCAAATCTGTGATGCTTAATGTGTAGTGACTGGAGTCCATTGAGTGAATGTGAAGGGTGTCTCCAGGCTTCGCTCAGCAGTAGAAAGGACAACATTGTTCGCCAGGGATGAGGATAGACACAATAACATATTTCATGACTGCATGTGAACTGCTTCCTCACAAAAGGAGATTTTCACCATATTACAAGTAAGATGAACTGGGCATCTTTTGTGCAGCAGTGCAGTATTGATGAGTTGCCTGGAGCGACTGCTTTGCACTGGGATGGAGAGTGAGGAGATGGAATGGGCCTCACTATTTATAGAATGCTTTTGGAAGAGGCGTAGCTCGTTGGCTTTTGGATTAATATCTTGTTTTTCAAAGCAGATGTGTGAGATTTAGATGTGTAATCAGATTATTTTAATGGCTGTACTTCATCTGCTCTTCATTTTCAAGTTGAAATGTGTAATTTCTGCACTGCTAGAGGCACCAAACAAAATTGCATGAATAATGACTGCTGAAGTTTCAAAGTCTCACCCGGTTTGCCATTGTTCAGAAAACAGGTGATGCTGCCCCTAAACCCAATACTGGCTCAGTCAGGCTGCTGAAACAGACAGATTCACCTTAACTAAAAAGATCCCACTTCTGTGTACTTGTGTATAGTACATAAAGTAGTATTTATGTGTTTGTGTATAGTACAATAAATTATGTACGGTGTACCTTTTGTGTTCATGTTGGATTGCAAAACACTTTTGCTGCTGTTGAGGTGGGATGTGGTTGGGTAACTACACAAATTATTTGGATGTAATTACAGGAAAACGTAAAAACGTACACATTAAGTGCATTTGTATCAAATATTTGGTAACACTATTTTAAGGTGTCATTGTTACACGTTTCATGTACTTACTATTATAATAACAACTAATTATGCCTAATTACATGCTAGTAACTCTAAGCCAATCCCTAATCCCAACCCTAACCATATAGTAAGTACATGTAGTTAATAAATTATTACTGAGTACTTAAATGAATAATTACACTGGAACAAGGACACCTTCAAATAAAGTGTATCCAGATATTTTTTATTTGAATGTAAGTGCATAGTAGTTAGAGACACGCAATATTAAGTGGGTTCACTAAATGATATACCGTATACTTCCCAAAAAAAAAAAAAATAAAGACAGCATTTTAAATTAAATTGCATTTTAAATTGCTAGTAAATATGACTAAGCATGTTTAAACAATTTACTGTGGCTTAAATGAGACATTTTCTCCTTGTAAAAATACAAAAATTTGAATGCTAATATATTTTTTTAAATTTCCTGAGTATGTTTTTTTTTTTTTTTTTTACTATTAACTGCAATTACTTTGTGAACTATTAATACAGATAATGTGTTGAGCAAGAATGTATGAACATAAATATAATATAATAACACTGACAGAAAAATGTTTTATTGAACATGAAGCTATTGCTTAAGTCTGAATTGTAAATTCATGAACAGTCATTAATTAACGGATAAAATGTGGAGCCATTATTATAAACAGCACCAACAGTGGTTCTTTGGTTTATAAAGAACCTTTAAAGGGACTTAACAGGTTCTGTAAATGGTAGCGGTGCTATATAGCCCCTCAGTCATGCCAAAGAACCGGTGAAGACCCACTGAAGCACCAAGATTTCCCCAATGATTACGAGCCAAATAACCACTTAAAGTGCTATATAACACCATTTTTTAGAGTGTAGCATACTGAATTTGAAGTAAAAAGGCTAAAATAGTACTTTCTTAAACTCATTGTTTGCCTTATCTTTTATTTGCCTATTTGCCCAAGATTTAAAAGATTTGTCCTCTTCTTTATTGTTATGTGTTGCTGTTATGTGTTGTCTGACCCATGTAAATCGTCAATAGTTTTTTATTACATATGTAAAAATTTGTAATATATCTAAGTACTTTTGTCCATTGCTCTGGATCTCTGTATTTTGAACCCCACCTCTGATTAAATGCTGTAAAGGAGAATTATTCAGTTTTATAGTTTATTTGCCAGCTTGGCTACAGCGGTAACATTTAAACATCCATTTACAAGCTTTTAACTGTCAGGATCCATTGAATTATGGATATTTACTTTCCTCACAGTTCTGCGAACCACCAAAATGACTTTTAATGGCGCAAGCGGTAATATTAATGTTTTCTTATGAGCACCATTATTAGCATATCAGTCCGGTGTGCTGCCGAAAAGTTGGCTGCTGAGGAGCGCACATGTTAAAGGAGATCCTGTAGTTCATAACTCTCCACTTCACGCGCTGTCTTTTTTTTTTAATGCAGCAGTAGATGAATCCAGGAGAGATTTTGCATCTCTGTAAATCTGATGCTATCGGCCTGTCACTGAAAGTGTTGACTTATAACACCTGGTGCATTTCTCAAAGGCTAAAGCGGGTTGTGCTGTTGACTGGGAAGTCATTTAAGAGGGAGAGGGAGACTTGTTCGAGATGTGCATTTTAATCCTGGTCTGTTTAATGTTTGCCCCTGACAGTCTGAGCCAGACATCATTTTAATGGCATGTACAGTGATAAAGCCAATAAAACGTCAAGATGATTGATAATATGAGCATTATACCAATATGACTTTCCTGTCCGCCTCTCTGCAGCTAGATGATGGTTTCCAAATTGAATTCGGTGTGTGCGAAAAACAGACAGAGAGTTGTGTTTAAATGTGTGCTTGTGTATGAATATGAAGGTGTTTTTCTTTCATAAGCCCGTACGTTTCTATTAAAGAGCATTTGTTTGCGGAGTTTCCAAACGCGTCCCTCGGCTTGGAACGAACAGCGTCACTTTGATTTAGCGAATGTTTTCTTTGCACTGCCGCTGATAGACTCAAATCTAATGGAAAGCTTTGCGTGTCACCGTATAAAATAAATGAAGGCCCGGGTCCAAAAACTACACAGACATCTTTATAAATTAATGAACGCTCTCAATATTTGTCCAAACTGTTTACAGTGAAGCATGGAGAAGCGGTGGTTGGCTGCGTACCCGATCGCGGCTCAATGCGTCTCAGATGGCTGTCACGGCACCGTGTGTGATGTCATGAGATCCGTGTGGGAGGGTTGGACGTTACACAAGCGTGGTAAATCACTCATCAGTCATAGATGGTGTTAAAGCGAACATTCGTCGTGACAAACATCTGAAGCGCTCCAGCACAAGTTACGACCGGCGTGTGTGTTTCATTTCAAATAAGGCTTATTTACAGACAAATCTGAATGGGTTCGAGAGCCTGCAGAGAGCTGAAATATTTATTTCCCCCAACTTTCTGCACTTGTCCAAACATTGTGAAGCAGGTCCTGGCTGGGACGACTAGGGGAGCCATCTTTCATCCTCCGTCTGTGGCTATCTTTAATACTGAGCCTTGTTGGTTTCTCGGGAGAGAGCCTGTGTTGAAACTGCACAGATACTTGTGAAGTCTTTCTTTCTGAGTGAACTAATCACGATTGGTATACATTTTTGACATTTGTTAATATGTCATTTTCATCTCTGTATCCAAGCTCGGATCAGTTTTTCAGGCCTGTTTTAAACAGTTTGACGTGTCACCATAAACATTGGGTGAATAAATATAGCTGGTGCAGTTTTCTTTTTGTATGCTTGAAAAGCAGTGATGAAAAGCTCTTGGCACAACACAGGAAGTAAATTGACAGTAGTAGTTTTGTTGTGAATGTACAGATTTTTTCAAGCCGTATATTGTTTCTCATGACTGACATATTTGACAGAGTTTCTCTATTTGCTGTCTGTCAGCACATGCTGACTGACCCATGTCCTTAGAAAAGCTTTCCAGGTAAAATCAACCTCTAGCAGCCGGCTTGCCAACGGAGAGCCTTTTTGCGTTTTATGTAAATCGTGATTGATGGTGCATCTTACCTAGTGTGCAGCTTTTGACAAAAAGTATTGATGGGTGCTCTCAGTAAGTGTTAGTGGAGATGACAGAGCAATCCATTTTAAGATGAATTACAGTGCAAACTCCCTCCATGGCAAAGTCATGGAGTCAGTTTCATCTGCCGTTGAGAGGCTGGCTGCATTCATGAGTGCTTTACTGTCATTTCACAACTCTAGGCAGATCACCGTTTTTGAATTGTGAATGTGAAATGTTCAAGTTTGACAAGGACACAGGCAAGTGACTTAAAAGACAATTTTTGGAGAACCAGATGTCTTAAAGTTGCACATACTTTTAGCTTCTCAAAAACAATATGATTTGAGCATTTCATCAGATATCATGTTTTTCTTGGCTGAACCCTGACTGGATCATATGGTGGCAGGTCATACGTACTATAAAGCTGTACGAACAGGAAAAGTATCACATGATTATTTCATCAGTAGTTTATGAAATCAAACCTTTGAATATGCATAAGTGTTTATTTTCTTTATCACATGTTCTAAGCTATGTTTTGACTGTCACTCTGTCACCTATATTTTATTTAAGTCTTTTTAAGTATGCTCACCAAATCTGCATTTTTTTTAATATTTTATAGTATTAAAAACAGTAATATTGTGGAATCCTCTTCACACAATGGACAGACGAACCTGGACTGTATTTGTTGGACATTTATATCGATGGAACTCTCAACATCTCCTATACATGAATCTAATGTGAAAACTGTAAATTTATGACATTCTGCTTTTAATGTTGACTTTTTTTTAAATCATAAATTTTGTTTATTCATTCATTTAAAGGTCCTAGAAGAAAATTCAATAAACTGTTATTAACCAAAAAAAAAATATTGTGAAATTTATTTTTACTGTTAAATTAAATCATTCAGTTGTAAATTGTACATCATATGCACTAAACTAAATTTGCTTATATAGTATATTGTGAAATATCACACTAAACATAATACAAATAAAGAGAAAAATATCTGTTAAGATATTTCCCAATGTAAGTTATCACTCTGATCTCAAAGCTGAAATATTTGAAAGCTTAACATTTTGTGGAAAACTCTGATATTTTTGATGAATAGAAAGCTCAAAAGAACAGCGTCTATTTGAAATATCTTTCTTTACTGTCAAACTTTACTTCAAACTTATGAGCAATACTGTATTTTTTTACCTGCTTGTATTAAAGTAGCTCACTACACTGTCACTGTGCTTTTAAGCAAATTTGCTATTTTACTAATGAGCAGGCCTGGGTAATAGCTTTTCTCCAACTCTCTTTGTTTAAGTGATAAAGTAATAGTCATCTACAGCCAATCTAAATATATATAACCTGTGTTACCATTAAGGCTCATTTAGCCAGTACATGCTTCCTGCCTGGTGCCTGCATGGTTTGTTTGAGTTGGATGTTGTGAGTGATCCACGCACTGGTCAGTGTTGTGCAAGACTCCAGTCTGGTGATAGATGTACTCGCACGTCTCCCTAACTTTGCGCACCAAGCAAATACATTTTCGGTAATTGCAACAATCAAGTTAAAGTGCTCTCCTTTCTGGAGATTGCTGTTGACAAATGCGAGAGCGGTGCAGGGCTGCCTGTGACGCTACGCAGAAAGGTAAGCTGTGGAGGTGCAACTTAAAAGAAACAAGAAGTTCTCCTATGCAGACATGGAGTTGACAGAGGCAGATTTTAACAGATGCTTCAAGGGGACCTCAGCCCATGAAATCATGCTGTCCTGGAACTAAAGCCCCACCCTCTAACTGCTGTATAAATAGATTCTCATGACAGGGCAATTCATCTCCAGCCATGAAAACATCAACTTTAAAAGACAGCTTGTAGAGACCTGGTGCTTGTTAAGGCCAGATCAGCAGTGTAGATGCCTGGGATGTAAACTCATGAAGAGAAGATGTATTTGTCTGTCATCCCTGACTTTGACAGTTGCTGTAAATCTGATTCAGGCCTGTGTATGTTTGTGTGGGGTGGATAGAAAAGGGGGAAGAGCGTGTCTGCGGACGTAAAAATTTCAAACAAGAGGAACATTGAAAGAAATCCCCCCTCGTACCCGCTGCCGAAGTCCACCTGGGATGCGTCGAGGCTTCTCATCCGATGATGTGCTTTGAGCCTATTGTTAAAAGGGAACATTTGGCAGTGATTTTAAAGCCCTCTGCTCTCCCCTTATTTTTTCACTCTTGTTATTTTCAAGATGGTGGTCACGTAAGGTGCCCTGGAAAATGAATTGTGGGAGTGTCTGAAGAGCCATTTGTGGCTTGATTGATGGGAGCAGGCGAGCTGTGGTGGCCATTTTCTGTGATCTGCCGCATATGAACCGTGCGTGCCATTCCCCTGGAAACAGTTAAAGTTTTTTAGTGTTGCTGGATTTTAGCAAAGTGCCGCAGTTGTCAGCCGATATGTGACAAACTCTCAGAGAAGTAGATTTGATATTATAATGTGACGCATTACGAGGTCTGCCTGGAAGCAATAGATTTTTACTTCTGAGAGGAGTCTGTTAATATGAATGTTGCTTACACTGATTATTTAAATGAATGGTTATTTATTATTACTATTTAGAAATAGCTTTTCCCAAGCATGAATGAAGAAGAATAATAATATTAATGATGATGATTATAATGATACTACTACTATTACTACTACTACTATTACTGCTGCTGGTTTATTTATAAAGCAAAAATATAGTGCATAATGTTAATTTAAAAATGTAATATTAGGTCTTAAGACTTTATTAATAATAGTAGTAGTAGTAATCATTTTTCAGTTTTTAAAAAAAAGTAAACTAAGTTAAAAAACAAATCTAAAATATGTAAAGTAAAATGTTATAAGACTAAGAAATAACTGACAACAACAACAACAATCAATTTTCAGTTTGATCAAAGAAAACATGAATAAAATAAAATATCTAAAATAAAATGTTAAAAGACTAAGAAATAACTGACAACAACAACAACAACAGCAATAATAGTAAATAAAACAATGAATAAATGCATAAATATATATAAATACATAAATTTATTTG
The DNA here is from genome assembly GCA_034780575.1 of Labeobarbus marequensis. Lineage (NCBI taxonomy): Eukaryota > Metazoa > Chordata > Actinopteri > Cypriniformes > Cyprinidae > Labeobarbus > Labeobarbus marequensis. The sequence goes on along the minus strand of JAUZSZ010000115.1, from coordinate 6,019,100 downwards.
ACACTTTATATATATTTTTAAGACTAGGACTATAATAATAAGAAATTCATTTTAAATAAAACAATAGTGACACAAACATATAAAATATCAATTATAAGACCACAACATTTACTTTGACTTTCCCCCCCCCCCACCTGATTTAAAGAGTATTTAGATGGGAAAGATGGGTATAGTTCTTTTTAACTAATTCTTTTAAAGTTTCTGTTGACAGTGGAGAGGTGTGGAAAAGAGGTGGATGTAGTTACAAGCTTATGTGCTGTTCTTGAAGAGATCACAGACAGACAGCTTGTGCTTTGATGTTCTCCTATCTTCACCTGGTCATTTTCCACCACTACTTTTAACTACCTCCATAACAATGAATCATCACAATGAGCCATCCAGGTAGCCTGCCAGAGAAATCCTCCTGGAATCATCTCAAAGGGCTGTTAAATAGTTATTTGGAAACAATTACATTTTATAAGAACTTATCAATACTGCTTATTTAGCACGAGTGAAATTCCTCAAAAAAAGGTGACAAACGTGAGCCGAGAGTTTCCCTTTGATCTAAATTTGCATGCAAATGGATTTTGCCTTGATATGTCAGGCCTTGTCCCGAAGCAAGACACGTTCTTAAGCCAAAGAGAGAGAGAGAGAGTGTTTTGGAGGACGGGACAAGCTGAAGAGGCGTGGGAGGGAGATAGTAGGAGATGTTAATTAGCATGTGGAGGAAAAATGCTTTAGACAAGTGGTAAGTGGCTCCTGATAATGTGGTGACTAAACATTTCCCTCCTCCCCTTTGTCTGTCAGATCCACAGCTCGGGAGTTAAAACTCCTTTCACCTGAGAGGAAATCAAAGATAATCCAGAGTTTGATGTTGGGAAAAAACTTTTCACTTTCTGGAGAAAGGGGTCACCAGATGTATAGGGCAACGGGTTTAAGCTGTAAACCCCACACAAAGGCCGCTGACAGCCCGCGTTTCCCTGCGCTTCAGAGGAAAGTGTTTGGGAAGGTCTAAGCACCTTCTCTGTGCATGACTAAACCTATTGAGGGATGGAGAGATAAAGGAGCCCACGGCTTAAAATCAAACTTTAATTTTCTATAAAAATAAAATCCACAGGATCAATAGACGAGAAAATGCAAGCAGGCAAAAAGTTCACTATACAAGTGCGAAAAGAGAAGGAACTAAATTTGATTTTTTTTTTCTTTTTGTGGCTGCTATCTTACAAAAGCTACTGTTGCCATGGCAATGATGAAAAGAGATATTATTCAATATTTACTCCCTAGAAATGACATCCTATTAGACTAAACAGGCGGCTTGCGTTTTGTGACGGACTTGGATTTCTTTTTAAGGGCTTTTCTCTATAGTTGATCAGTAAACTTTAGATATATTGCCAGTCTTGTATGGGGAAACCAAAGACAATGAGTGCATTACATTTCAATGGAGCTGTTTTATGTTAGTCTTTAATCCTTAAAGGGATAGTTCATCCAAAAATGAAAATTCTGTCATTAATTACTCAACCTAAGAACTTCGTTCATCTTTGAACACAAATTAAGATATTTTTGATGAAATCGGAGAGCTTTCTGACACTCCATAGACAGTGATGCAACTGACACGTTTAAGGCCCAGAAAGGTAGTAAGGACGTCGTTAAAGTAGTCCATGTGACATCAGTGGTTCAAGCGTAATGTTATGAAGCTACGAGAATACTTTGTGCACAAAGAAACAAAAATAATGACTTTATTCTACAATTTTTTTTCTCTTCTCTTGTGAACGGGCATCGACTGAAGTCAATATTATTGTTTTCTTTGCGGACAAAAAGTATTCTCGTAGCTTCGTAAAATTAAGGTTGAACCTCTGTCACATGGACTATTTTAACGTTGTCCTTACTACCTTTCTGGGCCTTGAATGTGTCAGTTGCGTTGCTGTCTATGCAGGGTCAGAGAGATCTCGGATTTCATCAAAAATATCGTAATTTGTGTTTCGAAGATGAACAAAGGTCTTACGGGTTTGGAACACCATGAGGGTGAGTAATTAATGTCAAAATTTTCATTTTTGGGTGAACTATCTCTTTAATACCTTTGATTTATGACTGAAATATTGGAAGAAACATAACATTTGGGGTTTATTTAGTCATTACTGTTTCACACTGAAAGTTTGTGGCCTTAAAATGTTCAAAGAAAGAAAAGGCTGTTCTGCCTCGCATTAGCCTTATATAACCGTTTTAATGTGTAGGCATGCATCCATTACATACGTCTAAACAGATCAGCCATTTTGACTCGCAGGGTCATTCTCAGAACGCGTCTTCCTTTCCTGACTCTGAATAATGACCTCTTCCAACTTCCTCTCTGATAGATTCATGCAACTTCGCTATTGCTTTACTGCACATTTGCTTACCATAAGAATGCAATTTTCAGCCATAAGGTCCCAGGACTTGGCAGGGGACCGGGGGGAAAATGGTCCATTTCTTACCAAAGCAACAGCCCTGGATGATCTAGACGTCTGCCCTAGGGGATGGGTTATCCACACCAGGCCAAAGTGCTGTCACGCTGTGGAAAAATGATTAATTTCCCCTTGCTCCCTTTTATCCCAGAAGGATGCGGGGTTACACAGCAGCACTTGTTTGGATAAATGCTTCATTGATGCATATGCAGATCTCCACCAGACCCGTTTGATACCCTCTGATCAATAATTGACTGTGCGATTATCATTTAAAACAGGGCAGCGTGAAGGGCTGCCGCATGCCCGCGCATACGAGCAGACGTGTTTGTCCTCTTGGATTGGGTGAGTATAGTTGTCAAAGATTTTTTTTATTTCATGTTTTTATAAATTTACATATTCAATTGGCAGCCCTAGTTAAAACGCATGGCAGCACAGTAGACTCTGCACTTTCTGAAGTTAGACAATGGGGAAAAAGACACAAGACAGCAAGAATAATGGGAGGTGCATGGGTCTGTAACAACACATTTAATAGCGTAACTATTCAAATGTCTGAAAGACAGCTGCTCAGGACCCTCTCCTGTACTGTTACAAAGCAGAAGACCGTACCATTTTGACAGCTCCAAGTGTCTGAGGCCAGGGAAATAATTGATAGCAGGCTGCCTGCATCCAAGGTCCTTTAGCAGTAATTGCAAGCAGAATGTGGCTCTCTGATCTCACCAGTGGTATTTGCCATGCCAAAACAGCCCAGATTTGACAGATTGCCTTCCTGCAGTAATAACTTAGGCATGTTCTCCGCTTTCTCACACAAGGCCATGCAGCCTTCTTACCACAGAACACAGCTGCATTATTATTTTATGCTGAGTTTTGATTTCCCTCTTCCCCTGCTTTTGACAGGCACTTCATGAAATAATGGTTTTATTTTATAACTGCAGCAAATGCTCAAGGCACAAGTTTGTTCCCCACTCATGTTTTCAGTAGCAACTAGAAGTACTTGAAATCAAAAATAGTGTTTAAGGGAAGCTAAATGTGTGGGTAGTTGACATGTCCTTTATTTAATGGCCTTTACTTAATTTAATAATGACAATTTATAACAACAACAACAACAACAGTAGTAATAATAGGTATACATTATTATTATTATTATTATTATCAAATGTTTAAACAGAATTGTATATTTACAAAAAAAATTTCACAATAATAAAATAATATAATTTAATATAATTTTTCTATTTTAATAAAGTAAAATGTTTTGAAATTAGTGCTGTCAAATGATTAATTGCGATTAATTGCATCCAAATTAAAAGTTTTTGTTTACATGGTATATTATGTGTGTGTACTGTGTACATTATGTATATATAATACACCCATGCATTTTAAGAAAAATGTTACGTTTATATATTAAATATTTACATATAATAAAAATTATATAAATATAAATATTTACATACAAAATATATATACTGTATGTGTGTATTTATATATACATAATAAATATACACAATACACACAGATATACTATGTAAATAAAAACTTTTATTTTGGGTGTGATTAATTGCGATTAATCGTTTGACAGCACTAATTGAAATAATATAATAAAATAAAATATTAATGTACTAAAAATAAACATTAAAGTATATTGTTTCAGATTTATAGGTTGAATTTCAGTCACTGAAATCTTAGTGAATCTAACATTTAGATTTCTCATGATCAACAGTTAGCTTGATTTTAATTTCACTTTAAATTTTTGGCTCTGTTGTAAAGTGGACAATGGCAGCACCTGTTGAGTGACAGTGTTTGATGCTGTGAAGATAGTTGGACTCCACCCCATATCTTCCTCTGTGTCTGCATCAGAGAGCACTCTGGGATTTATTGTCA
>JAUZSZ010000115.1:5907114-5920949 GCA_034780575.1 Labeobarbus marequensis | reverse complement strand
GGGTGTGGTGTAATCCTGAACGTGCCCTGGATCAGTCTGTTTGAATTTCACACCGACATTGATGTGCATGTCCGTCCTCACTGAAGGTCCTCTATGTGTGCCGTTCCCAAGAAGACACGGCACAGGATCACATAACTATCACTGCCCCTGCCTCGCCGTGTCTGGTCACCCCTGTCAGGAGGTGAGGACCTGCTACAAAGTGTGGAACATGGATAACAAGAATGCAAACTAGTGCATATGCAGTGTATTTACAGGGGCTCTGAACTAAGGAGTACAGAGTTCTTATAAGGATACATCCTAGATGAATGAAACCTCATAAGTGATTGATTTGGTATGCATTATGCAGGCAAGAGACTCAATTTTCAATAGATTCCAGTAGAGTTGGTGTAGAATGATGCTTATGCTGCATGTTCCTAAAGCTAATGGTGTGCTATACTAATAAGAAAAAATAATGTACATAGCACACACACATTTTTTATGATTTAGATTCATCCACTCATTTATGCCTCATGAATTTGATCATCACACTGGTTTTTGTTATAGCTAAATTAAGTGCTACATCAAAAGTGACCAATTTGTAATGCTTTATATTGACAGTAGCTATTTGCATCACTCGCCAAGCCCACAGGAAGACTTGACTTATATTCATTTTAATAGTTTGGCATTATCATGATGCTAAGCTAGCGGTGTGGTACTTTATTAATCATTAAAAAAAACATAGCCAACGCTAGCATTGGATAAAATGGTCAAGTTTGTACTGGACCGAACAAATATTTAAAATAATTTTTTAACAGGGCCATAGAGTGTAACAGATGGGCTCCGGAAGTAACCAATAATTTAATAATTTGTATTAACCAATAATTTATAAACCTTTACAGACAAACATACTGTGAGCTGTGAGGTTGTTCAGTATATGGTATTGCTTATGCCATCAGTCCACATTATTGCAATTATTGTATATATATATATATTTTAAATAATCGTGTTTAGCAGTGGAATTTGTGGTTTTAAAAAAAAAAAGTTTCCAGTGATTCTCCTGAGAATATCTACTCCAATCACAGGAAATAAAATAATAATAAATTTCCAATATATAGCCTCCATATATATTTGTATTTTGCAATAAACTTAAAAATAGAATGCTAAATAAAAATAATAAATACATCTTTAAACTAAAGGTTTTGTGTTTATCCATTGCAAATGAGAAATCAAATTAAAAACAATGCTTCATAGCTGGTTGGTTTGGTTCATGACTCTTTAACACACTTTTTTAAAAAAAAAAAAGAAACCTTTTGAAAAACCTTCTTGGGGGGGAAAAAAAAATCACAAATGATGCTGCTGAAAAAGCAGGAGGGCAACAGGGTATATTTTCCCTGGCCTTATGGTGAGGGGAGGCCATATATAAAGAGAGATAGTTTGGCATTTTTTTAATTTTTTGTTTTGACAACCATCTCAGATGGATTGTTTAAAATAATTTATCACAGTGTGATAACACTTTAGAAACCCGTATCAGGAAGGTCTCAGGAGAACATACTTCTGACTAGGCAGCGCACTAGTTTTTGGAACAGAGTGTACATGTACTATTTTACTGAGACAAACTCTACCAGTGTCCTAACTCTACCCTATCACTGTAACCTGTCTTGTTTATGTGGGTTTTTATGTGCCCACAACAGCAGGGCCAGCTGTTGTTCGCAGTACTCAGGGCAGACTGGTGATATGGCAGCAGTGTGGCACCAGGCGAGCAGAGAGCATATGGCCTGGATGGCGTGACACAGCACACGGAACAGGATGCGATACTGCCGTCTCCCCTCCGGGACTGTCACCACGAGGATCAGCCCTCCAGACACAAATCCAAAACTACATCAGATCAAACTGTATTTGTGAGCTGAGTGCCTAGGGGAGACTTGTCTTCTGAGGTGTAGCTTGGCAAATCGCCTTATGTACGGGGAAAAAGGGAAAAAAGTGCTCTTTCTCCGAGCACTTTTCCATTCCATAAGCGACAAATTATCAAGGTTTTTGTTGTTTCCGCACTCAAATTGTTTGTACACTTCATCTCTCTTTGAAGGGATATGTGTGCACTCAAGCACGTTTTTCTTTTTTTCCACTTTGATAGGTGGTTGGAAAATGTCATAAAGTCAGATCCAAATCTAGCTCATGTTGGCATTCATTGAATTTGACAAACTCAAGCCCACACCAGTGACACTGAAATAAATTGATATAATGACTCGAGTTTATGCCTCACTGTTGTACGAAGTGAAAATCTAGGCCTATGATTTCAGGCATTGCACTTTGTATGGCATGTAATGCGATCCTGGACCTGTCAGGGAAAAATAAATCCACTTTTCCTTCTCCGTTTTATGTATGCGCAGTGCTTATGTGTTGCCGTGGGTTATTTTAAGAGGCAATGGAAGAGGGTTGCTTGGGTCACTGGTTCAGAGTCCACCTATGTCACTGAGCACAGATAATTGATCAATGGCCAGAAGGCTTTGATTGGCTGCGCGGCTGCTGTCTCGGTGGACGCTGAATGCGTTCGGTTCAGGGAGACAGGAGTAGGTGGACGGGTTCATATATCAGTATTTTCTTACTCCCTCTCTGTCTTTCTCTGTCTTTACCTTCACTGGGGTCACAAAGGCAAAGAGGGTCACTCAAAGTTCAGTTTGAAATGGGTCATTGCTGAATACAACCACCATGCTGTTCACTGACAGAAAAACCTTTAGCAGGCGTGGGTTAGTGCAGTAAATCTCCAAGATGCGAGAAAGTTTGTGTTGATGTATGTCAAAGAAACATTTGCGAAGGTCTTAGCCTGGTTTATTTGTTAAGACCAACTTTTTAAGCACCATATAAGTTGGCACTGATGCAACTATTTCCTTTATCTTTCTCAGATATTTGCGGACTGTAAGTAGGCACAGCCTGAAAGCCGCTTCAGTAATCGGATCCTTTCTGACACACTTTCATGTTAGTCTACCCACCAAAGCTTTTATTTTACCCAATACAAGTCTTATGTGAGGAAACTGCTCCAGGTTACCAGCATGGTGCTTTCCAATGTTCAACCTCTCTTATTTCCCCCCTCGGTCTGTCTTTTGATTGCATGGGCTTCCTCTCAAACCTCCAGCGAGGCTCCAGGCTGCGGTGTCGTAGAGGGAAAATCGGAGCTGCTGTTAGTGCCAGGTGGAATATTCTAGAAGACCTGAGGCAGATGCGCAGTTGCTCGTTGCACCCGCAAAGCATCAGATCTTGCTTTCGAGCGAGCCATGGGTCCTGATGTGACGCACGATAGTGCATTCATGACAAGCGCCTGGCTCATGTGTGCAGCGGTAGCCTTGTAGTGCCATTACCAGACTCCTCTGGTGCAGTAAGTTGCACGGCGATGCGAGCCCGATCTGGCACGGTTGAGCTGAGTGTCACGCTGCAAAGGCCTCTTTCTCCCTCGCTCCCTTTCTGCTCTGTCAGTAGAAGAAACAAGCTGAGAGCGGACGCAGAGGTGTTTGCCATGCCAGACGGCTCTGCAGTCTCGGCAACAAATCGCGGCCCCCGGGTTGAGGAGCCAATTGTTTCTCCTTTCTCTTCCGAGTCTTTGCCTCGCCTGCGAGTTTACATGACCCTTCAACTCTGTTTCCACACAGGCTGTTGAGTTGTGCTCACAGGCTTCTGTGTGTGCTGTGAAAAAGGCAGCTTTGTCATTGGGGTTGCTCTAGTGGGATGTTGAGTTCAACAGGCCTAGCAAAAAAACGAAAAACGAGAAAAGAAAATGCCTGTTCCTGTGCTGGCCGGCTCACTGCTATACATAAAGTGAAAACTGTCAGAACACCAACTTCATTAATCAGCCTGAAGATGAAGAAATGTGACTAGGTTAGTGCTGTCAGCACGAACTAATGTTGAATAGTGTATCCCAATGGGTAGGAATTATTTTGAATGGAATTTTAAATCACGCTGCTGTCAGAAGTTAAGATGCTAAAAGCCTCACGTTTCTTTTATGTCTTCATCTTCCGAGCCCTTTTTTGAATAATTGTAATGTATTCTGTATTTTGTCAAGTGGCCTTTTCTTTTCGCCATTATTAGGAATTAAGGAAAATCTTGCTTTTATTATGCTCTTGTTGTAACGCTGGTCAAGTGAGCGAAACGCAATGAATATTTCTGCATGAAAAATATCCCTAGAAGAGGGATCAAATTAAAGTTTTGCTGCATGCTGTGACCTCATTTCATGACATTTCCAAGTCGTTCTCTCTTTAATGGCATAAATATATGGCTTTCTGGCAAGTTGTGATTTATTTTGCTCGGAGACATACTTGTGGTCACAGTTTGCAATAAAGAATATACTGGTGTAAATGCAATGGCCATAGATCAAAATAAACAAATCCCTGATGGCTTATCAATGTCCTTCCTGTTGGGGAAAGAATCCCAACTTGCCTTTCCAAAAGGAAAATATATCATCAGATAAATGGTCCCCAGGAATTGGATGCCAAGGACAAGCTAATCCACTTCCAAGCAATGTTCCCCGGTCTGGGCGCGCCCATAGCAAGCGGTAATGAATGGAAAGTGTGTTGTGTCAGTGAAAAACGAGAGAACCGTTAGGAAGAAATATGCCTTTCATCCCACATGGCATAATCAGAGCCTGCCATATTTCTGAGCAGTGGTTATAGTGTTCCTTTGAGCCTGGCTTTTATAGTAAGGAAAGTGTGGACAATAATGTAAAGAATAATACAGAGCAGTTTCCATTGAGATGACTGTCAGGGTGCTGTTAGGCTGTCAGGCCCTCCCATGGGGAGGCAGGGTCAGGCTGTCAGTCAGAGCTGATTGACACTTGAGAGGTGCGAGAGATCAAAGCCTCTATCAACGAGACAGGCTAGAAAATAGGTGCGATGGGTGAAGAATTGCTGAGAGTTTGGGAATGAGCGATGTGACGTGAAGGTGAAGTGTTTGTAACGTGCTCGCTTTCTTTCGTATCATCCGCAATCTGCTATGTTACATGCATTCGGGTTCTTAGCAGCAGTTACAAAGCAGAATCACTTTAGGTTTAGCTGTTGAATGGGATATCGCGGTGCAGAGCGGGAGAAAGTTTTTTTTCATCGCTTTTGACGGGCTGCTCTGTAATGTCAAGAGCCGCCTTCCTGTTCCCTGCTGGAAAATCCAACTCAAGATAGTGGCTTTGTTTGGTAGATGGTGCAAGCTTGTTGATTTCTGCTCCAGGCTTCTTATTTAGCCTACTTGGTAGACCAGGGTGTTGAATCCTGTTCCTGGAGGGCCACTGTCCCACAGAATTTAGCTCCAACACCAATTAAACACATCTGATCAAGGTCTTCAGAAAGTTCCAGCTAAGTGTGTTGGGGCAAATTAGAGCTAAACTCTCTGGCAGAAGAAGGACTGGATAAACCTGTGGTAGACCATCATAGACCAGCAACCAAGTTTAAAGTGGTCAGATTGTTTTGGGAACATGATTGACCATTTACCAGCTTGGACCAGCTAGAAACCAGCTTCCGTGTTCCAAAACACTGCTAATGCTAATGAGAAGCTCAGTAGTTCTTTATTTACTCACCATTTTGTTCCAAACCCAAAATATATTTAGAAAAATGGTCTTGCTGCTCTTTCCCATCCACTTTCTTTGTATGGAAGAGAGCAGCTTGGAAGCTGGACTTTCCAGCAGGCTAGTGAAATCTGATGGCTTTGTTAAGAGAAATTGCTCTGTGACATTGTTCTGGACTCTCTGTTAGGATGGATGAAGGCCCGAGAAATCGCGATCCGGCCTGTCTTCGCCTCTTAACGCCACTCCATCTCTCCTTCCAGTTTTCCGTATGCCTGTTTCTTAATCCATCCCTTTGCTCTTTCTGTTTTATTAGTCTTGACAGAGGCTTGATTCAAATAAGCCTGCAGTGTGGGCATTGCCAGCGCACAACGTAAATTGAATCACAAAGGAGAAGGATTTTCTAATAGGGAAACAAATTAGCACCCAGACCCTTCTCTATGCAATTATTTCTATTACTTATTTCTCAAGGCACCGAGAGATGTAGAAAGCAGGTTTAACATCCATTTGTTTTAATTTTTTCTCAAGGAAAACCAATTATGAAAGGTTACTGCTTATCAGCGGCTCATACAGACACAATCCATTTTGTCTAAAAGATTAATATCTTATGTTTACGCGAGTGGCGATCTCACATGCATTTTAGGCCAGTTCTGCAATGTTGTTTTGAAGATGAGAGGCCTGCTTTTATTGAGCATAAAGGTGTTCGTAATGCTGTTTTATGCTGATGCTTTTTTTTCCCGTTAAGCTCTAATTGATATTAGGATTTGTTGAAGTCCATTATCAATCTTTATCTGTATGCTTTGCAAAGACATTGATCAATGAAAATACTTTCCTTTGCTGACTGTATTGGACATTGCGGAGCAGTCACTAGTTGGGCCATTAAACAGCCTCTGTAAAACCCCGGCACCAAGATCAATAAGGCATTGAAAAAAAAGATTAAATAACTTTTTTCTTTCCTCAATGAAAAGAGGTTGTATTGCTGGAGTCCACGCTCCACATTGCAACTTTTTATTTTGGCAGAAATAATTCCTTAAAGTGAAAACAACCCTTCACAAAGTTTTTTTTTATTTATTTATTTTTTTTTATTGCTTGAGCCTTATTAAAATTCCTCTTATGTTTATACATATCACCACATCAAGTACATCATAAATTATAAATGTTTCACATAGCAGTCTTGCAGTTGTAGCCCCCGGGTTCCTTGAAAACGCCTCCCGCCTGAGTAAGTGTGAATGTTTGTGAGTACATGTGCTTGTGTGAGTGAACTTTGCTAGACAGGCCAAGCGAAATTGGAGTAATGCGCTTCTCCATCTTTTATCATTCACATTGCATAGCGCTAAATGAAAACTAATAAACATCTCCAACCTCTTGGTCTACTTTGAAATTGTGTTTGTTTCAGTTATTGAATTTACTGATGTAATATTAATGTTGGGAAGCGATTTTGTAGTGATCTGTCCTCTGAAGGCATCTTTACACAATCATAAGTAACACACATGTCAGTTTAGGGTTGTTCTGAGTCATTTGAGCATGAGAGCATTATTTTTCTAAATCGCCAAATGGAAACGGGGTAATGGAAATGCAAGCAAACAGAGACTAATGACATAAAACCAGAGTTAGTAAACAAAAGCATTGGACGAGCACTGAAAGAGAAACCATTCTTCGTTTCTAAATGGAAACTAAGTTTATTTCTTAGTGGAATCAGTATGTTGATGACAACGGTTTTAAGTTGGATTTGTGAATATGACGTGATTGCTGCACAAATGAATTATATTGTTATGAATCATATTTGAAGTACCAGATGACTGGACGAGTCCCCACCACAATCCGTGTCCAAATGTTTCTTTCTGTTTCCATAACGCACATTGTTCTTACTCTATTATCAACAGCTGTTATGTCAGCCATTAGAAGGTTAATGGATATGACATGCCCTGTGTGAGAATTTCAGAGCCTCCCTTTGTGGAAACATGCTTGCTATAATACACTTAATATCATTTCATTATGTGAGCATATACAGTACAGCTTCAACAGACTAAAAGACTTCTGACAGATGGATTTGTATGACTCTTAAAGGAATAGACCACCTAAAAATGGAGAAAAAAAACTGTAATTTACTAAACCTCATGTTGTTCCATACCCTATGTGTTTTTAATTTCTGAATAATTCATTTTGATATTTTTGGGAATAAAGTCAAACAGGTCATTGTGAAGCAGTTGTCCTGATATCATATTGAAGAATTAAAGCCTCATGAAAATTCTGAAATTCTTGAAAAGAAAACCTTAAGTACTTTGGCATCATCTTTTATTGCTATTTCTTAGGAGAGAGAAAAATAGCAGTGAAGCAGTTTTAAAATACTTTTGATATTCGACTCTTTTTGTTTGTCAAATAAAATAAAAAAATAAAATAAAAATAAATAAAAAAATTAGGAAATTATATAGAAAGGACCCTTGCAGACCCTGATGACTATGTCAAGGTCGGTAAGTCTCTTAATTTCAGATAATTTGACCTTTTCATGACAAGCTGATGTTAGTTCAGGTTGTAAAATTTCGTGTGGTGTGACTTCCCAAAAAACTCTGAGAGAGACACGAGTGTGAATAATAGCAGAATTTTCATTTTTGAGCGAACTGTCCCTTTAAGACAGACAGGACACATTGTAAAATTCTAATGAACAGGCACAATCACTCTATATGCAGTGGGAATAATAAACACCTCTCTTTATTTGAGTTTCCTTCACAACCCCAGTCAATTCCAACATGCCCTTGGAGTTCAGTGTGTGTTATAATAAATTACTGCAGACACATGACGTCAGTTGACCTGCTCCAGGTCTGGATGGGGTGGTGGGGAGTGTGGGGCAATCTAAAGGTGTGAATAAATAGCTGTTCCTCATTTATGCTTGGAGTTTTAACTGAGGGCCAGACATCACACTGTGTCTGTTTTGCCTTGTGAGAGATGATTTATTCGTCTTGGTCCAGCTGAGGTGCTGCAGCTGTTTGTTGGACAGATAGTTTTACACAGGATTACGTTAAATAAGCCTGGCTCGCTGACATGTCCATTCCCACCCTCACAGATCAGCCACAAGAATGAACTGCTTAGAATGATCCCGAAACGCAAACTCTCAAGTACAAAGCTCTGGCTACTTGGCACAGAGTTCAGAAGGGAACCATCTCAGGAAATCCTGCCCAACTGTTATACTCTGCGACAGAGGTGTTAGGGTATATATGTCAACATCTGCACATTATAAAATCATTGGATCCATATTGCATCACATATTGTATTATACTAAAATCTTTCTTAAGACAAGTCAGTTCACTTGGTGGACATCTTGGCAATCTCATCTATCAGTCTGTCTGCCTATCTGTCTGTCTGTCTGTCTGTCGTTCTATTGTTCTATGGTTTTGACGTTCTATGGATCTATCTATTCATCTTTCGTTTGTTCTATCAATTGTTCTATCTATCGTTCTGTAGTTTTGTTGTTCTATGTATCTATCTGTTGTTCTTTCGTTTGATCCATCCATCCATCCATCCATCCATCCATCGTTCTGTAGTTTTGTCGTTCTATGTATCTATCTATTCTTCTTTCGTTTGTTCGATCTATCGTTCTATCTATCGTTCTGTAGTTTTGTCGTTCTATGTATCTATCTATTCTTTCGTTTGTTCGATCTATCGTTCTATCTATTGTTCTGTAGATTTGTTCTGTGTATCTATCTGTTCTTAATTCATTTGATCTATCTATCTATCTATCTAGCTATCGATCGATCGTTCTATCTATCGTTCTATCGTTCTATCTTTCGTTCTATCGTTCTATCTTTCGTTCTATGTAGTCTATATGTTTATGTTCTATTTTTGTATCTCATTTTATGTGCTGTTCTGTCTATCGTTCTATCTATCACTCAGTTGCTTTGTGTTGTTCTATCTGTCTGTGTGCTCTGTGCATGCTCTCTTCTTCCTTATACCATCATATGTTGTTAGGCCACCGAATGTTGTGTTTTAGAAACTAGTGTACTACTATTTCCAGCCAAATAGTTAGCTTAACTAGCCTGACTACTTAGATCAGGTATCTTTACAAGAAAGACCATGTACAGTACAGGTCACCTAATTTCACCAGCAGAGTTTGGCTGATGAATAGCATGGCTATGCTAGTTCACCATTTAAAAAAAGTGCACCTACTCAACACTAGCCAGCCTTAGCTATTTTCAAAAAACAGAGGATATAACATCAGGTAGAAATAGTTAGATAATGAACAGATGTATGTTCACTAAACCATGTTAACCCCCCCCCCCCCTTCATTTTGAACATGGCTTAAAATGCACAACACAAGTATAAATTAGGTTTTATAATGCTTCTAGATAGAGTGGCTTATTTTAACACAAAATTTTCAGCACAGTGCAGATCAAACACTCACTTCTATGATCTGGCTCTTTAACTGCAGCCTACAATTATAGTGTTGGATGTCAGTATCCTCTTCATTGTTCTGAACAGTGTTACCACAGTACTTACCACACTCTTTCACTCTTTCTCTGTGGCTGTATCATACCTGCTGCCTCTGATGCTGCTTTTTACTGTAATGACCATATTTATGACTTATTTGCTATTTTCAGTTTTCCCTTGAGCTGATGTGAAAGCTTTGATTTTCAAACTCGTGGAAAAAGCAGACGGCATGTCATTTTAACTTGTGCCTGTTTGAGCCATTCACTCTCTGAATTCAGAACCAGCTGGAGATCAAACACAGCCCCAATTTATTAGGCTCAACTGCAGAGATATGTATGACTAATGTGGTGTTTGTTCATGTCAACATGCTCTTGGTCCATACACATACATAGGCCTTTCATGTTAGTCCACAGAGACATGCCGTTGTCTGTAAGTGATGAGTCTTAACTCAATGGAAAAATCAGTTTTTAGACCATGTCTGTCAGCCAGGCTTTTGAAGTCTGCCACTGAACTGATGATTCTGGATTGCTTTCTTAAAGATGTTGCATAATGATTGTTTTAGTGTTGAAGTGGTACAGTGGCCATTTGTTTGCTGATGGTGTGTTTGTTTAATTTGGTTTGGAGTTGTTTGGTTTGGTTAGGTGTTTGTTTGTTTTGTTTTGGCTTGGTTTTTGTTTTGGTTTTGGTTTTTGTTTTGTTTTTTTCTTGTTGTTTTTGGTTTGCTTTGGTTTTTTGTTTGGTTTGGTAAAGAGCCGTAAAGTTCTCCTAAGGTTGTGTATCCTTTTAAGTACTTTAAGTACTTTCACAATATGACGTTTGTTAGTGTTTAATTTTGTTATCACATTAAAGCTAAAAGGCAAATCTCTCTCTCCACACAAACACACACAATTACATAATAAATTGTGAGTATGTGTGTGAATATGTATACATACATACACACATACATATGAATGTGTATTTGTGTGTGTGTGTGTGTGCATCAACACATTTCTCATAAATGAAAAACATATGGAGAGAGATGTCATTTGTTAAAGTGCAGTAGAAGGAGTGGAGCAGGCCAGCAGATGCCTCATCAAGAACATTCATTCAGAATGATGAATGTGGCCAAATACACATTTGTCCGTAAAACTTGCAGAGTGGATGAGCATCATTAAGCATGAGAAATAGGTGCAGCCCCGCTGAGAAGTGAGCGCAGCAAACAGATGTTGGGAATTTTTGCAGGCATCTTTCATCCGGAGGACCATCATTAATAAACTTGAAGGTGATTCTCTTGTTTCCATTTAATAAGAGCAAGTAAAGTATGAGAGGCTGCGGAAAACGCTGAATAAACAATCTTACAGGGCTTTTTAAGTCACTGTCGTCGTGTCTTACGCAAACACAGGCTGGCTACAGACAGTTCTGCTCGTTTGTACGGCCACGTTCCTCGCTAGGCCGGTATGTCTCCCCCCATATCAAGGCGAGATGCTTTATGGAAATACGTCACCATCAGCCCGGAGCTATATGAATCGTTCTTGGATCGTACGCGCTGTACGCTTCATCCCAAACTCATTTGTCTTCCCGTTTTGCAGTTGATCTGGAATAAGCACAAATGATCTCTTTATACTGCAACATGACAAACAGCAGGTCATAATGAACTGATGTGTTGGAGAAAGGGAAATGGGGCCACTCTATGTAAATGTGAACGGCTTGAGTAAAGGCTGCATGCTGTCCTACCTGACGAAGTCATTCATCAAGCATCTGCGGAGGGCTTGCAAATCAAGGTGCTGGGAGGCTGTTGGCGAACTTGGCTCATGTTAAGTGGCACTGGCCCTGTTGTTGAAGCTCTATCACGGCTGAAGCTGTCTGGTTTTATAAACAGTCTCAGACAGAGAGGGTCTGCTATGAATAATGCTTAAGCCCTGAAGAATTCTGCAACCAATATATCTTAATACAAGTTCTTAGATTCCAATGGGCGGCCCACGCCTCTCTCTCTATTCCACCTCCCCATGCGGTGACTGCAATTTTCTCTCAGCGAAACCACTGTGACTTGATTTTGCTAGCGCCACAGTTTACCTACAAACAGGATTACATGCATATATCCCATGCAAATCAATAAAAGTTGTCAGGACCGTTTAGCCTGTCCTGCTTTGCTAAATGCAATTTATCACACCGCAAATCAACAAAAGGGAACAGGTTACAAATGGAGTCTGATCATCAGTGCTGGACGTGTTGTCAAATGCCCGTAGATGGCATTTTTCATCTCTTTACTGTAAATTGTACTCGTTTAGACGCGCTGTGTCAAAGAAATATAGCAGTTCCAAGTTATATACTGCAGGGGATTCCTGCACCATGGAGAAAATGTTTACCCAATTATTCCACACTGTCTTTTTCGGCCTTCTTAAGGTTCACTCTGAATGCATTTCGGTTGCTGTTTGTACTTTTCTAACCAGCTGAAGCATGAGATTGATCCAAGTCATAAACTGTCATGTTTGTTCTTGTCCTGCTGAAGTCAGTTGCTCTTGTGAATATTAACTGTCACTCACTCTGGTGAGTATGAATGCTTTTAACATTGCACCCCTCACTTTTTGACATCAGACATGCAACATTAGCAGTTATATTGTACATATGTAAAATGTTTAGAAGTAAAATTTTCCAACCTGAAACGTTCCTATATGACTATATGCAGGGTTGCCGGCAGTTGCTTTTATGTATGTAAATATGAAACCAAAATCAATCAATATTAGCATTCTTAATACATGTTTCTGGACTTGTTACCTTAAATTTTGAAATGACAGCACTTTACAGTAAGAGTCCATTTGTAACTAAGTATTTCACTGTTTTTGCAGTACTTTGGATCAAATAAATGTAGGCTTGATGAGCAGAAGAGAATTCTTTAAAAAAAAAAAACATTAAAAATCTTACTGTTCAAACTTTTGACGTGTGTGTGTATATATATATGTATGTATATATAATATTGTCTGTTCAAATGCTCCTCTGTATTTATATTTATATCTATATATATTTTTTTTATTATTATTTCTCACACACACACATCTCACAGGTTTTGATTTCTGATGAAACATTTTATTTGCTATTTGGTGGTATTAATAAATAATATTGCCAGAAAATATCTTCATTGCTCAGATGAGTGAGCACATCAGATGCTTATTTATCAAGGAGTGTGATGTTGCATTAGACACAGTGCCAAATAGTGAGTGATGAATTAATGACTATAAAATGTAAAGTAAATAACTGATAATACAGAGGAATGATGAAAGCTAGCTTGCTCAGTATACACTTCAGATGAAATTGTATAATAGTGTGGAATGCATTTGATGAGGTGTTTCTACACATCATTGTTCAGGGTTATTTGCTTATTTATTTGTATCATTTAATTTGAACGTTGGATGTTATGGCAGGACTCATTTAAAAGCAGGGAACACTCTTAAATTGATGTTGAAAATGATCCACTTGACACTAAATCAGTGTAAGCGAATATGCAAGTGATGAGCTTTATTATGCTGTTCTTTAATCAGACTAAGTGAATTCTAATTAGACATGGTTTCAGCTGTTTCACTGGAGATTTGTATATATGCGTGTGCATAAACCATCTGCATGTGTGCATAAACCACCTTCAAATGATCATTAGTAGTAGGTTAGGTTTTATTGGTGCTTTTTGCCTAGGCCTGACGTAATATCATTAGTGTCGTGTGTCCCTTTTATGTTTTCTTATGAGTTTTTTTTTTTTTCCTTTGAAAAATGTTTTGCTCCATCTATGTTTTTTTTTTTTTATTTAATTTCATTCACAGACATTCCCTGAGCTTAATGATTTGTTTTGGTGGACTTGAAAATGTTTGATTTACTCCAGACTTCACACAAAATCTCAGTTCTAAGTCACGCTGGAAAAGGACTTTGTGTT
>JAUZSZ010000115.1:5828049-5839571 GCA_034780575.1 Labeobarbus marequensis | reverse complement strand
ACCAGCATATGCTGGTTTTTTCAACAGGGTTTTGCTGCTTTTTTTGGAACCTGTGACATTTTATTCAGGATTCTTTTATGAATAGAAAGCTAAAAAGAACAGCATTGATAATAAATCAACATATTGGAACGATTTCTGAAGGATTATGTGACACTGAAGACTGGCTGATAAAAATTCAGATTTGCATCACTGAAATAAATTACATTAAAAAAAAACATCTTTTGAACGGCAGTGTGTGCATGTATGTATAAATTTTATCTAAATATCTATATATCTAAATAAAAATAGACTATATTCAGTATATGATCCAAAGTAACTAGTAACTAACTACTTGAGTAGTTTTTTTATCCGATACTTTTTTACTCTTACTCAAGTAACTATTCAGACTATTACTTTTACTTTTACTTGAGTAAATATTTCTACAAGTACTTTTACTTTTACTTGAGTACAGTTTTTGGGTACTCTACCCACCTCTGGTTATAACAGGTGAGACATTTATAATGTTACAACTGTTGTTTTGAATTTTCTGTTCATCAAAGAGTCCTGAAAAAGCATATATTGTGATTTCCACAGAATTAAGATGCACAACTGTTTACCTTATTATTATCAACATTGATAATAATAAAAAGAAATGTTTCCACCACTATATCAGCATATTAGAATGATTTCTGAAGGATCATGTGACACAGAAGATTGATGCTGTAGAGTTATGATGCTGAAAATTCAACTTTGCCATCACATGAATATAAAATAAAATATATAAAATATATTCAAAATAGAAAGCAGTTATTTTAAATTGTGATATTTAAATAATAGAATGATTCAAAAACTAAACAAAGAAAAAAAAAAAAAAACTTTAGAAATGTGTTAGTACCCCACCATATACTGTAGACTGTAAAAGTTTGGTAGTTTTTTTTATTATTATTATTATTGTTTTTGTTGTTGTTTCTTTTATTTTTGGTTTGTTTGTTTTTTTCTCCCCAGTGCAAAAAAAAAATATTTTCACTAGTGGTCTCAGACCTTTGGGCCTTGCTGTATATGAAATCTCTGGTGTCCTAAAGCAATGAAGGCAATTTTTTTTGCTACTCATGAATTTTTGTTTTGATATGTTTTTATTTCTTCTGGTAAAAACGAGAAATACCCCAGGAGTGTATAGTTTGGCAACTTTCAGTAATCTTTTATTTGGATGAACGGCTGTTGCACAACACCATAAATCACATTGCACAAGCAAAGACTGATGCTTTAGGCTATAACCACACTCCTCTTAAAGCTACTCACCTCCTTTTTTTCTTTTTATTTTCATAGACTTGCAAAATCGATTTCATGTGTGAATTGTGATAACCACAAATGAGTGTTTGCTGTCCTTTCCCTACAAGATGAAACGATGCATTCATTATCAAGCCCAGGCCTATGGGAGTGCAATGCCACGCTATGTTACCACCATTTGTCAGGTTTTCAACATGAAACCCAGCGGTGGGAAGAAGGGATGGAGAAACACATTCTTTGTCTACCTTAGACCTAAGTGCATTTTTCTTGACACTGTGTTCAGTATGAATCATTTACTATACAGATGAACCCAATAGGCGCCACTCTCACGCAACGTCTCCCATGCTTCACTTGGTGCAGAGGACGACCATTCTTTCCCTGACTGACAGCAGCTGTGTGTTTGTGATGTAATTTTCATAATGTGTCACATAGTAATACATCAATTTGAGCATAATGCAGATTTTATGTCTGACAGGGTTAGGCGAGCTCTCAGGTCATAGCAGGACTGGCCTTGGGCTATGCACTTCTCAGACTGCGCCCCAAGAACAAAAAACAAAAAATGCGACCAGCTTCATAACGCGGTGAAATATAGCACGCCTCTTGTACAGCGCTCGACACACCGACAGCCATCTGCGGTAAAGGATGTATGTCCTGTCTCTCTGGAATGGTCTCCAGCCCATGCTGTCTGTGATTGCATGTTTGTCACTTGACATCATGACGTGTGTGTGTGTGGGCTTAAATATCTGTGTTTGCTGAAGATCAGAAAGTTTAGGGCCAGTTTTGCCTGGGGTGCTTTAAACAACACTTGCTGCAGAGCTGCTCCAACCATCTGTTACATCAGCACAAACAATTTCGCAATCATCAGGAAAACACCTGCATATTTCCCGCTAACACTCGCTGTTATTATGTTTGTTTGTAATTGAATCATAACAGTAAACAAAGCGTACCCACACCACACTGCTCCAAGTCACTCCAGAGGAATTTGTTACATAAAGTTAATAGTTGTTTTGCAAAGACAAGTATGATTCTTACTGTTGCACATGGTTAAGGTTTGGGATTTAAACAAAATAACTCTTAAATATTCTCCTCTCTCTCTATGTATACACGCACACACCGTACAAGTTTGGGATGAGTAAGATTTTTAATGTTTTTGAAAGAAGTCTCTTATGCTCACGAAGCCAACATTTATTTGATCAAAATGCAAGTGATATTGTGATATATTATTACAATTTAAAATAGCTGTTTTAAATTAATATATTTAATGTATTTTGTTCTTGTGATGGTAAAGCTGATTTTTCATCAGTGAGTCTTTAGCATCACACGATCCTTCAGATATCATTCTAATATGCTGATTTATTAGTTTTTTTCTTTATTTTTTTCTTAAAGAAATTAATACTTTTATTCAGCAAAAATGTTATTGATAAAGTGATAGCAAAGACACAAAAAATATATTTTGAATAAATGCTGTTTTTCCCCCTTTTTATTCGTCAATGAATCGTGTGTATTATTATGTATCAATTATTTATATTAATATATGTAATTAATGTTGATCATTAATAATTATATGTATTGTTTCCCCAATGACACTGGTTTATCATTGCTTACTGTGTAAAAACTAGTGCTGTCAATAGAATAAAATAATTATGATTATCCTTTGACTTCCAGGTAGGTTTAAAGAGCAAAATGAATAGAAAAAGTAATGTACAATTTGATAATTGCTTTAAGAACTTGAATTAAACATAATGAATTCATATTAAGTTCATACATGACCTAACTAAAAAAAATACATTTAATTTCTTTAAAAAAACAAAAACAAAAAAAAAAAACATAGCAACACCCTGGCAAGCACCCCAGCATGGACAAGTAAAATTTGTGTTTTCTTCAGAATATGTAGAAAATCTAGATTGCTGTATTGTCACTATATTTTTGTAAATTCTAATTTGCAAAAACGGTGTTCACACACACTTGGGTGTTTATGCAAATGGAGTTTAACTCTGAATAGATGCGCTGGAAAACACATCCCTGCACGTTTTTGATTCAGGCTTATCTTAATAGGATCAATCTGCAATTGTGTTCTCTGTGATCCATCAGGAATAAACACGTAGCATGGGTTCGCCTTCGTCCTTCATCATTGTCATCATCATGGGTTTGTTGCTGGCTTTTGCATGAGAGCTCGGTTGGAAATCTGTCACTGCCCATATACACATCTGTTCACACCCTCCACTTAGTGTCTCTCTCTCTCTCTGTCTCTCTCTCTTTCTATCTCACTCTCTGTTTGAAGTCTTGACATGCCTCTTCCTCCATTCCAGTCAGCCTGTGAAAGAATCTGTTGTCATCTATGTATTCCTGCTATTATCTCACATCATTTTCTCTCCCTGAATGAAAGACAGAGTGTGTGTGAAAGCGTAAAGAGATATCTGTGAAGCTACAGAAATGACAGCTTGGCAGATTCTGTCAATGTGGGCTTTTTATCTGTTTATGTTTTGTACGTGTTTTTACATATTTTGAAGGTAATTACCTATTTACAAATATTGCTATGGTCAATTTAACACATTTTGAATGAAATGTTCATTTAAGTTTTGTTTTATGTGGTTGACTTGGAGATTTAAATACAGTTCACTTCTTCATCATTTAAATCTACTGTCATGGGGGATTTTGATTCATTTTATAATTGTTGTATTTCTTTTTCTTCTTCTGTATTTTCAGTTTTAAGACAGAAATTAGTTTTTTTTTTTTCCTTCCTAATTTTGAAGTTGCTTCCATTTTTTTTTTTTACTTAATTTATTTTTTCATGCAAAATACCCCCTAATACAAGCTTATTTTCATGTGTACAGGCCTGTTTTTTTTTACTGTGAGCATGATATTGTAATATTATAGAAACAAAAATGAGATATACTAAAGGCAGAACAAATTACTGGAATATTATCTTAAAATATTTCAAATTACTGGATTATATAAGGAATATTTGCTTCCTTCCAAACTGACAAACAAATAAAAAATAAACAAATAAATAAATATCACATTGATGTTGTATGTGGTTTGGTGTTTTCTTATGTTGTTGTTGTTTTATTCATTTCTTTTACTGTTTTAATGTATTTTCAAATGTTCAAGTATTAAAACTAAATTATGAAAACTGCAGAAAAACAACATAAAATGTTTGTTTTGTAACCTGTGATCTGGCATACTGGCTCAATAGTAAAATCTGCTTTATATTTTTCTCTTTTTTTCAATCTGAAGGTACTTTGTGCTACATAAGCTGACAAATCTGAAGTTCCTGGACACCAGGAGAGTGACCCAGTGGGAGCGGTCAGAGGCCGAAGCACGTGGAGCTTTCATGAAGGTGGTCAAGCCGAAAAATGACCAAGTAAGTGCTTTGATTTTACTAGAAAGACCAAGGCACATGCAGGATCAACAGACAGTTGAGATAATCTGAGATGACTGTGTATCCCAGATTTAGATATCTAAAATGCTCTGTAGTTTAGCGTGTAACCCAGCAGCCAGAAAAGCATCTTTACCTCATGTAATGTGGCTGAATAACTACACAGCCTGACCCTGTAAATGATTTGTGTAACCCTCCCCTTTCTGTGCAGATGACTATAAGAACTTAAAAGGCTAAGGCACCGTAAACTAATCCATCCCACTCCTTCTTAGCTTCCATTGTTTGTTTGTAGCAAATTGTCAGAATCTTTTAAGAGGTTACTTGTACGCAACTCTTTGAAGACGTGGGCTTTCAATCTCGCATGACTGTTTAGAGGAGGGTCTTTTTAATGACCACGACCTGACCTCTTTCCGTATGCATGAGCCCAGATCAAAGTGGACAGCGCCTGTCCGATCGGCCTTACTTCGCACGGCGTGACAGCGCTCTCGATCGGAGTGACAGCTCACGTTCACGACAGTCACCATCGCTTAATTATCCATCGCGCACACAATTATTTCTCTCTCTCGCTCACGTTTCAAGGAGGCAGGCAGAATCCTAGTCTTCAAACACATCTCCATTCTCTTCAGAGTTTATGATGGAATGGCTTTTGTAAGATTTGATTTCATGTAATTGTGCAGTCATAAAATATTTAGCTTGTGGTCAAACCAGATCTTTATATTCACTACTTCCCGTGAGTTAGAGAAGCAAATAGTGATGTGGATGCTCATGTAATTTGATGCCGAGTTTAAAAAGAACAGAATATTTATCACAGTCAAGATTCAGACAAAGTAAGCTGGTATTTATTTTGTTTGCATGACGCTGAAGTCACTTATTTTGCTTCAGCATTGAAGTGACAGAAAAAGTGAAAACCATGCAATGAGTTAACCTCATTCAGGCATGTTTCTAGTTTGAAGGGTATTTTGTTGGTTGGAAAACGAGAAAAAGCTGATTGGAGAATGGAATATAAAGTCTTGTGCAACCTGTCCACTCAAATAAGACAAGACATTTCAGGACATGCCATTTTGAGAGTGATGGAGATGAATAAACGATCGCATATGAAGTAAAACAATTTCCAAAAAAACTGTAACACAATGCCACAGTAGATCCATTTTAAGCACAACCATTGAGCATTTTCAGCATTTAATTCTTAGCGGGCATGCTGTTGAAATAGTCCACTGTTTTATATATCTGGGAACCAACACAGTGTTTATGGATTTTTTTTTTTTTTTAAGTTATGCAGAGTTTGCGTCTAATCCAAAAGTTTACCCGAAGTAATCCAGAACATTTTAGAAACCGTGTTAATCTTTTACAAAGCGTTCTGTTTTTCGAAATGGTAATTGTATAATGCGAACCTGACGTTTTCCCAGTTTTGGGGCAGTATTGAATAGGCATTACAAAAAAAACAATAAATTGTTTGTTTTATTTTGGTCTACTGTCAACTGTGATCCATTTTGTAATTGAGTTTGTCACTCCGTCTGAGGAAGATTTAGAGAATGTTCACACAAAACATGTGTCTGTGCTGTTTTAACTCTTTTGGTCTACGTAAACATGCAAATTTGCATTTTAACCAGTGCATCGTGTTTTACTTTTTTCTGTATCTAGACACATGAACATCTAAACATATTACAAATCATTCCTATAACATGCAGAGCTGGGTAGATTACTTACAAATTGCAGTCCATTACAGATTACACGATGAAAACTGTAGTTAGTAACAATCTAGGTTACTCGTTTTAGGTAATGTATTCTGGGTACTTTTTAGATTGCTTTTTATCAAACATGTTTTAAAGTTACCATAAATTTACCGCATTCATGAAAGAAAGATATTTCAAATAGGCTAAATATGTTAAGGGTTTAAAAAGCTTGCATCATTGTTTGTTTCATACATGGTCTAATTGCTTGAGAGGTGCTATTTTCCTTCAAACTCAGACGCATGGTTTACAAATTTATTTACACAGCAGTCAAAAGTATGATACAGTAGGATTTTTAGAAAGGATCATTTAAAAGAGAAAAAAGAATTAGGGAGAATAAATTATGATTTACTGTCATATGTAATCATGTAATCCATAAAAATGTAACTGTAATCTGATTATGCACTTTTTAAAATGTAATATGCTCTAATTACAAATACTTATTTTTTTGTAGTTTGATTACGTAATCCAGATTACATGTAATCTATTACCACCCAGTACTGCTAACATGTCACGCTTATATATCTTTTTATTATTTTTCAATATAATTGTATTTTTTATGTTTGTATAATATGTTCAATATTGTGAAGCGAGACAATTTTCCACATTGTGAATAACATTTCAGTTAACTTCAGTTCATTAACATTCAGTGAACTAACTCATGAGCTAAAATTACTTATACAGCATTTATCATTCAAGGTTAATGTTAAGTTTTAAATATACTGTTGTTTATAGTTAATTCATGTTTCAATGAATATTCATTTATCAAACTTGAAATACAACTTTGTTACAAGTTTATGCATTTATTATATTAGTATATGTAATTTTAGTCAATGTTGAAATTAAGATTAACAAATGCTTTGTGTTTTTATTGTTAGTTTGTTAATGTCGGTAACTAATGCTAACAAATATATGTAGAAATTGTTAATTTAGATTAGAAAATTCATTGTACCCAATACAATCACTTATGTGAAGTTAAACCTGATTGTAAAGTGTTAAAATTTCTAAAGTCTACAGTAAAAGGACAAGAATATCTCTGGCCTGTCCACTGTCAGACACTTGAGCAGATGAAACACACTGATGTAATGCTGTAAGGCTTCTGTCCTTTCCACAATAACTGCTATTGTAGAGTGAGAGGGAGAAAGCTGGCCGTGCTCTAATGTCCCATGTCTGTGCCTGGTGCAGCTGTCACGCCAACGTTTGCCTAGTATTTGTTTTGATTTAGATGAGACATGATGTGGCAGCCATAATAAGCTCTGTGGGGCATGTGTACTCTCTGTCTCTAATTGGCTTCATCATCATGCCGATTGTCAACTGACCAATAGTGCAGGTCACCAATTAATGAGCGCCAGCGACGAGCGAGAAGATGATGGCATAATTAGTTATTTGTGTTTGCTTTTATTCTTCATCCAGTGGGATGTCTTACATTTAAAGACATGCTGGCATTAACATTGTTACAGCAGACTGTAATTAGCTCTTCCTGCTTTCCAAATTTGCCGTCAAACTGGAGTCCTGTACCGACAGCTTGCTGTTGTAGCATTGTGGTAGTCTTTGAATGTCTCATCTATTCCTGTCTGTTAGGTCTTGCCTACTGTTTCCTCTGTCTGTTCAGTTTTACATGTCGACAAAAAGAAAGAAATATCTGAATTATATTTGTTCTATTTATTTCTGTATGTTAGTGGGGCTGTATGAATATACATTTTTTAGAGTGTGAAACGACATGCAATTTACATTTCACCCATTGGCTGATCAGGAATATGTGTGTGTGTGTATATATATGCATATGTTGTATGAAATTTCATCAAATCTTGTGCTTTCTTGGCTGTGTAGCACCTGCCGCTCTGCATTTCCTTCTGTAATGCAGACCCAGTGTCACAAAGACCAAATTATTTTTTATTTATAGGAAAGTCTCTGATCATTTCAGTGTAATATTAACAGACTGTAGCTTTTTTTTAGTGCAAGTTGTCTCATCACTTGAATTACAATTTAAGGATTTAAGGAACTTTTTTAGTTTCAAGTGATAGACGGGGGAAAATTTTTTTTTATATATATATATATATATGTGTGTGTGTGTGTGTGTGTGTATGTATGTATGTGTGTGTGTGTGTGTGTGTGTATATATATATATATATCTTGAATTTTAATATTTAAAGGCCACATTTTAAGCTGCCTTCCTGCTGTGATATTAGGTACACTTATACATGGCAATACTGATACTTTTTTTTTTTTTTTTATAAAAGTCCAAGGAATTTGAATAGTATAATATCGAAATTTTTTCACCTTTTCCAAGAGTCTCAAATTATACCCAAAGTGTAAATAGCTGGACAGAAATTGCTCTTATCACATTCAAAGAGTTTTCACGTTATTGTCTCCCAAAGTGACGTTGCACTTACTGAATGTGCTGAAATGTTTAGCGTCTTTGCAATTTAGCCCAAGGTGACATTTATTACAGCCTGTTGCAAATCTCTTTCTCTTCTGCATTGATTTTTTTCCTTCCACCATGCACTGGTGGTCCTACAACTATATATTAATGTAAGTGGTTGAAAATGAGCTGTCTTGCTGTTTTTGTCTGGGGTCTCTGCATGGCTGATGTGTGCTGGAAGGGAGGGAGGTCGTTTTGCGAGCTGTAGTTATGAGGACAGAGTAATTGGGCCTGTGTTTTATTGGATTTCTAGAGTGGTGAAATGGAGTGATCTGACCAGCTTAGAGAGAGAGAGAGATAGAAAAAGGAGAGAGGGATAAACAACTACCTGCAGTAAACAAGGAAATCCAGAAGGGGTATTTAAGATTTTTTTCCATCTCCTTTCTCAAAGCCACAGTTAAGAGAAGGAAAGTGAAAAGCCTTAAGCTGTACTTTTGGGAAGTTGGGTGTGCAGGAATGCCGTAATGTGATAATTTTTTTCAGGGGACTCAGAGATCATGGAATGTGATGGCGTGAAACCACACCGAGACCAAAAAAGAAGTTTACGAAATTTAGGCTCCTTGAAGTACAGCAAACCCTTCATAACATTGTTAAATCATTCACTTTAACTAGCCATGTCTACAAAAACTGACAACTTTGGTCACTTTTATTTTAGAAGCTCATTTGTACAGTGCTCAGCAAAAATTATAAATGTTAAGCAGCTGAAGGACACTTTTTTTTTAATGAAGAGATGAAGTAGCTGCTTCTCAACGAAACGTTTGGTAGCCACGTAAGGATATAATGGCTCTGAAATGTCAGCTAGATTATGCTTAGATGAAGCATTTGACTTGATTTTCTCACCACGATACACAATTTCTCCCACATCCTTCTCCTGAGTAATGAAAAACAGCCCAACTGGAGGAGTTCGAGTCAGTGCTGAGTCCCATCAGTTCTAGTCACACAAACTCGGCTCTCCGTAATCCATGTTGGCAGATCCAGGAAAGTTATGAGGTCGATCTCCTCTTTGCATTTTTCATATTAATCTGCCTCTCGTCAGAGTTCATATCAAGACAGCGAAATAGAAGAGCCAAACTAAGACAGACCACCTCAGTGAAGCTGCCTGATAGCATGTGATTATTGTATTTTTCGGTTTGTATGCTCTGTAGAAAGTGAGATGGACAGAATGCTTTTCTCTTTCTCTCTGTATCATCATTCTTGCGGCGTGGTGCCATATTTATCTCTCTGTGTGAGAATTATGACTTCCCTGAAGCATTTAAACATAATAAACAGCAGGCTGTAGAACTGAGCGCCAATGCACCTTCAGTGTTTGCTGAATCATTTTATGGATAAATCTTTCTTCGAAGACACTTATAAAAATATCGTTGCTATGGGAAGTGCAATTTAGCCAAACAGACTGGTTGGAAACAGTTGTAACTGCCATTTTCTACAGACAACCTTAACTAAATTTTTTGTGTCTCTGAAACTAACTTGTGACAGGTATCTTGAGTTGTGTGATTCAGTTTAGCTGATCCACAAAGATAACAGGCAGTTTTACTACATACATTGTCATGTGTTAAATTAAACCAACCACAACTGTGCGCAAACTTGTGGCTGTTTCTTTGTGAGTTAAGCAGGTTTGCAGCCTGTGTGTGCATGTTTGTTTTGTTGTTGGTATGTGTACAGATGCAATAAATCTGGGGTTTTCTGATCCCAGGACATGCATACACATGGCTACAATAAATTATTTGATGGCACATTTAATGCCACTCCTTGTTCATTTTATTTAGTTTTCAATACCAATTCTCACTATTAACTAGCATGCATATTGCTAGCATATTTTCTGTTTGTTAGTACTTATAAAGCACATATTAATATTCTGCATGACCATAGTTTTGATCCCTTAATCCTACCCAATAACTAAACTACTACTAATTATTAATAAGCTGCAAATTAGGAGTTTGAGGCGAAAGTCATAGTAAATAGTTAGTTATTAGTGAAACTTGACCTTAAAATAAAGTGTGACTGTTTGTTTGTTTGTTTGTTTGTTTGTTTGTTTGTTTGTTTGTTTGTTTGCTTGTTTGCTTGTTTGCTTGTTTGTCAGTCAGTCATTAATTAAAGACTGGATTTTTATATTTTTTTAATAATATTTGTATAATTTTTTTTATAATATTATAAATTTGTAAAATAAACTTTTTGGTGGTGGTAATAATAATATGATTGATAGGTATTTTGGATTTATTATTATTATTATTATTATTATTATTATTATTATTAATTCGTTAATTAAATTTTATAATAATAATAGTAGTACTGTAGTAGTAATAGCTGCAGTAGTAGTTGTAGTAATACCATGTCATTATTATTATTATTATTATTATTATTAATTACATTTATTATTATTAATAATAATAATAATAATAATACCATTAGTAATTTTGTTTTTATGATTTTAATTCTGTTATAGTGTTTATAATAATAATAATAATAATAATAATAATAGTAATATTATTATTATTTACATTTTATAGTAGTAGCAGCAGTAGTAGTAGTAGTAGTAAAACCATTGGTAACTTTGTTTTAATTAATACTTGTAATTCATTTTTTAATATTTATTAATAATAATACCACAACTAGCAATTGTTTTCATTAATTATTTAAATTACTTTTTACTAATTATTATTATTATTATTATTATTATTATTATTATTATTATTATTATTTTATTATTATTAACCCAAAATAGGTT
>JAUZSZ010000115.1:5260350-5275610 GCA_034780575.1 Labeobarbus marequensis | reverse complement strand
AGTACAGATAATTGTGTGAAAATGTAAGGAGTAGAAGTAAAAAGTCGGCTGAAAAATAATTACTCCAGTAAAGTATACACAAAATTTCTACTTAAGTAAGGTAACGAAGTATTTGTACTTCGTTACTTGACACCTCTGAACTTAATGTATTATTTAACATACGCAAAAAATTATGTTTTTGTACACACTTAAAATATGAAAAAAAGATTGTATAAAATATTGTACACACATAATATGAAGACTCTAACCATATGGGTGGCTGTCGTATTTTAAATAAGGAATTTCAGTGGTTTTCAGTCCTGGCTCTGGGGCCCACATTTTATATATTTTATCTGAAACATGTTTTTCAGTTCATGGAGCTCTCTCCTAATGACCTGATAATCTGAATCATGTGTGAATGATCTGAATAACGGAGACATACAAAAGCCGTGATTTCAATGTCTGCGCCCTCCAGAGGTCACATTTGTTGGCTGCATGCATCATCATGTCTCATTTCTGAAAAGCAGCCATTATAAAGATGATTAAACTGTTATTCCTTGTGAGGTGTAATTAGTTTGGAATGTAATGTAATGGTTGCATTTTTTGAAATGAGACAGACTTGATCACGTATGCTTCTGACAAAAAGTAACCTTGTGCATCAAATGGCTTAAAGTCACCATGGAATCAAAACTGAAAGGTATTTTTTTTTTAATTTGAACATTTCAGCTTTTATTATAAATCATAACATCGTAACTACACAACTTGCAGGCTAAAAATTGTCTTTCCCCATTAATAGTCATTCAAAATTAGAACATTTTTGCAAATAACTATTATATCTATCCTAATCCTGCCAAAAAAAATAAATAAATAAAAAATCCTGTGTGACCTTGGGTGAGAGCTATGAAGCATTCTGGTTTTACATTTTGTACATTTATACAACAACAATGTACTAAAAACTAAAAAGTTTGTATTTTGAAACGTTTCAAGCACAGACAAACACCGCTGTCAAAACAATCCCCATTTCTGCAAAAATGACTAAAACGCTGTATTATGCATCCCAGGCAAGTAGTTTGTGATGCGCACATACCTATAAACTGAATGGATGCGCATGACATCGCTGTTTTCACAAATTCATGTTTTTGTAGTTTACACAGAGTGAAAAACTGTATCATTTTCAAAAACTTGCACATTGAAACCCAGTTTAAAAAATTTGTGTTTTCAGGCCCCAAAAATGCTGCTGTCGAGTGAATGAATGGCCGTAACTCATAAAATTTTTTACGTGTTTGATTGAAAATGGTGTCGTGTAAATGGCTCCACAGTTTAAAGTGATTTTCTCTTTGCCAGTAGGGTTAGAGCTCTACTTTAGAGTCTGATCAAACTTTTCCTCTGTTGCTGGTGTGAACTCCCCTTGATTGTGACAACATAATTGCCCTCTGCATCACATGTGGTCTCATATCAGATGGAGGATAACTTGATTCAATTCCACTCCAATCTTACTTTAACCTTCATCCTGAAAAGTGACATTGACAGAGTACAATAGGTTCTTAGTCACCACTTTCTTCCCATCGCAAAAGCCAATTTGGAACACACATGTCCAATAATATGAGTAATTTTATGCCTAGCAAATAGGCACTTTATGCTCACAAATCCTGTCTTAAAATTTGATCAAAATAAGCAATATTTTACTGTAGAACAGCCTTTGCAACAAGGAGCATACCAACTGTATATAGCTTTTAATATCTTCTTCAGTTTTAGTGCAGTCTCTCCTTCTTTTTCAGAATGTTATCAACATCTTATCAGAACTAGGCAAACACTCTTTATATTTAAAAGAGAAACCTCATATTTTTTATTTACATCTTCCACAGATACATTTTATAAAAGGTGCTGTGATAAGTAATGGATTTGGAGAAATTTAGCATTACATCACTTGCTCACCAGTGGCTCATCTGCAGTGAATGGGTTCTCTGAGAGTCCGAGCAGCTGATAAAAACATTACAATAATCCACAAGAAATCACCAAGACTCTAGTCATCAGTTAACGTGAAGTGTGAAGTGAAAAGCTGCATGTTTGCAACAAACAAATTATTATTACTACCAGATGAGGTAGCATTTCTGAAGAGATTATGATTATGTATTTATAACAATATACAGTATCTCTACTGGTGTGGAAAACATTCTGAAATTTTAAAATGTCAATGTGAGATTTTTAGAGAAGTCACTGCCTTCACTTTACAGACTGACTGGCACTTCTAATTTGTGACACTCTCACTGCTTGCTGTGCTCTTCTGTCAATCCCACAATCCCCCATGCAATCCTGCTGCTCACCTCCACTTCATGTCAGTGACACATACTGTAAAGCCATTCCTTAAAACCACAGCATCCCATAATCCACAGGCAACTGAGCCCCTCTGTAACTAAAATATCCTTTATAATGAATGAATCTTTAGACACCTCAGTTTGATTTTATTCCAAGTCAGGGAGCAACACCTTATTCTAAAACAATTTTTAATACATATCTACATTATTTTTCAACACTTCCTGTTTATTAGCTATTATAACAAAGTGCAGTAAACTGTAAAACTGTTTACACTACAAACCAATGTGTTCATAATTAAGATAATACATTCAAATAATACGGTAAGACACACCAGTTTGCAATATCATATAATGTTTTGTAAAGCTAAAAATAGCTGGAAGCACCGGACACCAGAAGCCAGACCCATTAAATTTACAAATGGCCGGACCTGCTCTTATGGGGAAAATAAGGTGGATGCTTTTTTTCCACTTATTGATCCTTGTAAATAAAAAATGAAAATGCATTCCTAATTGTGTTTTGTTAACAAAATAGCCCTTTAGAAATTCAGTATGAAAGAGCCAAAGGTACATTCTCCTAGCAAAAACACTGGTTCCAAGAATGCATAATTGACAATTTGGAGAGCAAAAGAAATGTCACCTCGTTGACTTGCCAGATGAGGGGGTCCTCAGAAAGAGAGAGCTGTGCTATTTGACCAACTCTGGCACAAACCCACTAATGCACTGGATCTTTAGCATCACAAACAGATTTTTGGTCAAAGTACTCCCTTTGGGAGCTAGAATGATCGTGTGTTAAAGGATTAGTTCACCCCAAAATATTCATTTTGTCATTTATTGGCCCTAATGCCATTCTGTATGCCACTTTTTTTTCTTCCAAATGGAGAATTAATGGAGACTGAGGCTTTCTAGATTTAGCAAAAAATAAAAAAGCACCATAAAAGTAGTCAATATTATGAATTGCGTGCTGTTTTGCAAGCCTTCAAAAGTTAGACAATAGCTTTGAGGGAGTAACAATAAAAATGTTGTTATTCCCTGATAATCTTGTCCTCCAGGGAACGGTCAGCACTGTGAACATATTTTCTCATTAAATCTCATGACAGCTATTAAGATAGGTCTCATTTCAAGATTTGCTGTGAATATCAGCTTAAATGTGAGGCTGTTCATCACACAAAGCTATCTTACACTTTAAGATGACTCATGTACAGTAGCTTTTGACCACTGTTACACAAAACACTAATGGCGCTTTTTGTCATTTGGAACTTGGCAGCCACAGTCCTCATTTACTTTCATTATACTGAAATGAGCAGCCAACATATTCACCGGAATGTCTATATAGTGGAAATTAGTAAATAATGGGAAATATCTATTCTTTCAGAAATAACACTGGTCTAAAAATTATACTCAATAGCCTTGCATTATTTCATTAGATTGTTATTATGGAGTGCCAGAGATGAAACACTTTCTTTTTTTTTAAGATTCATTTTTGGCATTTTAATTTGATAGGACAGTGTAGAGAGGACAGCAAGCAAAGTGGGAGATAAAGAGAGGGGGATGGGATCGGGAAAGGTCCGTGAGCCATGACTCAAGGCTGTCTACAAGGCTACTGGCAACAACAAAACACTTTCTTAACCAAAATACCTCTAAATTACCTAAAATAAAATCAAAAATACCTCTTGAGATATGAAGAAAAAAAAAGACTCCTTAAAAACTCATCTCAAGAACAGCAGCTTTCTGAAGAAGACTGGTCTCCTGCTCTGTAGTGTAGCTTTTACTTAGATCCTCACTCTTTATCTCCTGGTTCACTGATAATTATTGCTAAGCTGTAAGAAATATTGTACAATGTGTCCAACCCGAACAGCCTCTCAACAAGCACCTATTTGAAGTTTGTAACGGTGTACTTTACCATACTCTCTTACCCAACAGGTTAAATGGCATATACTATCTTAAACATTAGAATGGAGAGTAAACATAGCAACAGTGATGCTTTTAGATGTGATGAAACACCCACTCAACCAGAAAGGCTTTAGCACCGAGACTGGACACTGAGAGTAGCCAGTCATACAAAAACACTCAAAAGAGAACACTCTCTGTGGTAAACGATGCCATGAAATCAAAATTTTATGCCTTTTAATTTTAATCTTGTCTTGTTTGCTTTGAGACCATCAATGTTCCAACATACAATAATAATTGACAAAACAAACGTACAGAATTTTTAATTGTACACTGCCATATATTTAAATTTTACAGTATGCAACTAGCAGCAGCAAGTAGCAAATGAGAATTTGGTTAGGATGTGATGTAAACTAAAGCCTACAGCATACAGTGTTCTTCAATTCTAGTCCTGGGGGACCAGTGCCCAGCTGAAGCCTTTTCATGAAATTTCATGCAAACTGGTGACAACATGGATTCTATTTAAAGTACTATTACTGTAAAGTTCTGTAAACGGCACACAAACGTGCTTTCATTTACTGGAAAACATTTGTCTAAAATGCCATTTTCTGCCATGTTTTAAAAGCAAAATCACACTCTCATGGTGTGGGGTTTAATAATTATTTAATTAAATAGCAAATGCTGTCCTGATATAGTCATTCATTTCTCTCTATTTCCTTTGTATACCCCTAGTGACAATGTAAATGCTACCTTTCACATTTATCTTGGAGCATGAATCTGTCTCTTGTTGAGATTTAATTTTGGGAAAGCCTGAGAGAAAACAAATCCTGTTTATGTCTCATTTGCACTTTAACAAATGCCAAGTAAGATTTTATACACTATAAATTAATTTAAGGATCATTTAAGAAAAGAATAGGGAGCTAGAAAATGAGAAACAAACTGGTTACCCTGCAAGAACAGATCATGGCTTATTGCATACTTTGAAAATCCAGAAATCAAAAAAGGTTTGACTGATATGTACAGGGTAGACAATAAAAATATATACAACAATAGTGACTATAATAGCTGTTGATTAGCAATACATTTTTTTAATGTTTAAGGTTAATGGTTAATATCTAGCTTAGTTTCAAATAGAGTGGAGGTACTTGAACTCAAACTTGGACTCGGACTGCACGTATGAACAAACTCAGACTCAGATGCTCTCGGGTGGACTTGTATTCAAACTCGACAAAGACTTGGGTATTTTGGACTCAGTACAGTCGAATTCACGTTATCTGTAACATGAAAAGTAACGACAAGTAACGATAACAAGACATTAATAAATGTCTCTCACTTAAACTTATAGGACTTGGACTCGGCTCAGACTTGACAAGATGGACTTGGACCTAACACTGGGTCCAAACACTCTGAACAATACATTATTATTACAGTAACTGAAATATTATTCACATGGTTCTGGCAAGCAAGATGGCAGCATATAGTTGCATGACTCATTAAGCCCACTAATGAACAGAATTTATTTCAACACATTTACTCTACACTTTGTACCAAAACCAGTGTCCCTGGGTAAGCAGAGTGGATGATTTAGGTATTCAGATGCAAATGTCATCAATTAAAGAAACAAAAACTGACTTGAAAAACAGTGTGAAAGCTGTTAGAAAAAAATGGATGAAGCAAAAGGTGCCTCTCTAACATGACGGATTGTCAACCAATGGCTAGTCAATCATGCAATACAGGCATGCTATGCAACAAAAGTTTGGACACCCTGTGGAATCACATTGATTATCTAAAAAAACAGAAAGTGGCAGATCAATGTCAGATTGATTACACTGAGAGAAGCAGTGTCCAGAATATGCTGTCCTAATGGATGATGTACACTGGCATATTCTTGCAGACCCATTATTCAATTTTGTTAATGGAACCAAATGTCATTTCCTAAAAATGGAAACCACTTTTTCTCAATTCACAACTCTACTTGAGCGAACAAAAACATAATACAAAGTTCAGCAAAAGGCAAGTATGTACACTGTGGGCATAGTAGGTAAATGGTCTTGCAAAATTGAGCTTGTTTGGCTTATGATTTAACATTATTGACCGCCCCCCCCCCCCCGTTTTTAATAAGAAAATACTGCATATTGTATTATGTATTATTTGAATTGGTCTGTTAGTAGGGCATATATAGTGAACAGAATATTCTACAATGTTCCAGAGCCCCTTTCTGACTCTCATAGTGGAGAAAGGTTTGCCAAAGGATCTTGGTGGACTAACAAACAAATGTCCATCAGATTAAGGCTTCTAGGACAACTGTCAGATGCCCTTTAGAGGGCAAGAAGAGAAGACCTCTAGTAGCACTGGAAAGGTCAGGACTTTTCATTGGTCTTCTAAGGAACTAAATGCCCTTCACCCATTATGACACTCATTCCTAAGGTTAGGTTGGAACCGCCATAAAAATGACTTGGGAACTCTGGATGCAGCACTCAAAGGATCCAGTGATAAAACAAAGAGGGGCCACAAAGATCTATCCAAATCCATTCATATGTTTGGAAATCTAAAAATCTATAGAAACTGCAACACATCCACCTCATACTTGATCAGAGAAATAAGTATTCCCATTGACAGCTATGTGAAGTTTAACAGTCTACACTTTTTCTATCATGTTTATTTATACCTGCTTTCAGAGGCATTCTGGTGGTTGTTTGAGATTTGAACAATGCGCTGGTGAAACCTTGAAGACACTGTTCTAATGGGATGCTCTAGATCAATATACAAATGAGCTTCACATGGGGAAAAAAGGATGGGCCACACTGTGGCAACACCTCTGATGCCAACAGCTAATCACAACACCCCTGGCTGCAATCTCCTCCTCATCAGAAAAGGATAAATGTACACTTTCGAAAGATTCAGGTCTGTAGAGACATTACGGCTAAGTTCTGTGTTGATCAAGTGTGAGTTTCTGGCCCAGAGAGGCAGAAGACATACTGTAGACACATTTGCAACCAGGTTAAGCTCAGGCAAGCAAACCCTCAGGTCTACTTTCATCTGTGTGTTCTAGATTGCTTTACTCCAGTGTTTCATTTGCAAGGCTGCTGGAACAGATTCTGGCTTGTTTCCCACTGCCCTGTTAGTCAGAACAACCAGTGGAAGATGTCAACCAGTGGAATAATGGTTTTCAACATCAACCTTAGCTTATGGGGAATGATTTTATGTCTAAATATGCAATATTAGGTCAATTATGGTAGAATCAGTAATAAACAGGATCATGCTCAATTCCAGGATCATGAAACATATTGTCAGAGATGCTCCCTACTGTAGTTTCTCAAAGTATGTATAGTACTCATGTACATAATTATAATTGTATACTGAAAAAATGGTACCCTAAATTGGTAACATCCAAATTAGCTGGTTTTATTCAAGTCAAAAAATATTATTTAGCATCACTTAACCAAACTAAATATACTCATTCAGACTTACAGAAATGTTTTATGAGTTAAATATTTTTTTTACTGTGTATAGTGAAATTTTGCATCATCATTTATTAATTCTGTCATCATTTAATAATTTACACATTCTCATTTCTCCGTATGTTGTTACAATCCTGTATGACTTTATTTATGCTTAGAAATAATAATAATAATAATAATAATAATAATAACAATAATAAGAGTATCTATTTTGACAAATGTTTTGACAAACTGTTTTGTTCATACAGTTAAACACAGACACAGTAGTGTCTAAAACAATGCTATCATTGTGTAAATAATATTAATAATAAGCAGATGAATTTTTGGCAATATCTTGATTTGTATTCCAAAAAAAAAAAGTCATTACAGTTTTGAAATAACATGAGGTTGTATTTTGGGGATGAACTATTCCTTTAAATGTATGCTTTAATATGATGTTGTGCTCTTCCAAAAATAAATAAATAAATAAATAATAAAGTAAATAAATAAACTTTTTCACTATGGACATAATATCTCGCAATCAGCATTCAGAAAGCATGCCGTCTCCTGACGGCTTATATCTCAGGGCACATCAAATCTGGGCCAGGTCATGGAATTGCTGACAGGCAGCAGATGTTGTGCTTGGAGGCCAGCTTTTCTAGTCATGGACTCATATTGTAAAGACAAAGAGTTTCATTGGATTCCTGTTGCAGCAGACAACACCTGGCAGGTACAAAATAATCAAGTGCCAGAAAAGCAGAAAAGAGAACAGATTTTGTACAAATGTGCTACTGTTTACTATGTTGGGTTACACATGACGAATGCCACAATCAAAGCTGAATATCAATACACCACCATAATAACTTAAAGAAAATAAAAGTGGCACTTGCCACAAAACTAGAGTGATGTTAGTGGTTATCAGGGTTCTAGGTGGTTGCTAACTGGCTGAAGTCACATGGTTTTCTGGTTTCTGGAAATGACTTTGGTTTTTCCTTTTTTGTTAAATCCTCAAGGTGTCATTCATGCCCATAACACAAACGTTGCCGAATGAGTCATGACTAGTAATAGTTATGTTTGCTTTAGTAAACCCTCTTAACGATCATCAACATCAGGCAGCCAGGCTGCTCATTATTCAACCCTGAAACTCTTGCCTTTTTCTGATCTTTCTAGGTAATATGTTATATTTCTGTGTAATGTTTCTTTATTCAAGACAGAATTAGTTCCCAGTCTTAACTGTACAAATAAGGATGACCGAAGGCCAGATTTCCTGTAGTCTAAGGCATCACATTTAATACCCCTGTGACTACAGCACAGACACATGCATGCACATCCAAATTTTCCTCTTCAAATTGCAACATCACAATAAATTCCAGGAGGCATGCATGCATTTCTTGAGTTTATCTGAACATTTATCTGCAGCTGTTTCAATCAAACCATGGAATAAACTGAAAAGCACAGCTGATTATATTTCTGTGAGCAGGCAGTACTGTTCTAGGGACTGAAAATGATTTAGCATGGCAGAAGCCAAGGCCATTTACCAAAAGATTAATGAAACTACAGCAAGTCTCAGGCGTTATTTCTTAAAAACCTCACCCAAACCATCTCATTTCATTATTGCCAACATATTGTAACAGTAGGTAATTATAATAGGACATCAGCTCTTGCTATAGTAACACAGCCTTATTAAAAATACTACTAATAAAGGTTGCTTATGTATTTCCTATCAGAAATCCTTGAATTAAGAACCCCAACAAGCCGTTTGCACACAAAGCACAAGGCTGTCTTTTCTCATCTTATTCTTTCTGCAGGTTATGTTGGTGATTGCCTTTGTACTGTGCATTTCGAGAAATCTCCTTGGTAACACTTACTTGAAACCTGTATGTGGGCATTATAATGATTTCATAATCTCATAATATAAATTGTAATCCTTTAGATGGTTACATATTTATAAATAATCGTTATCTATGTTAAAACACTTCCCATTTCCTTTTTTGACTACGTTATTAATAAGTGGTATAACAATTGACAATAATTTTACAAAGCTTATAAGGTGCATTGTAAAGTATTATCAATGAATTAAGAATGCTTTAAAATCCATTAAAGTATATACATCTGCAAGTAAAGTGTTACCCTCTTTTACCCTCTACATCGCCTTGGTTATTCAAGATACATTTGATAAACTATTAAAACTTTATAAAAAATAAAATAATAAAAAAAAGTCCCACACCTCAATATCAAAATAATCATGCTGCTGTATTTACAAGCATTTTTAATATTATTGTTTATTTACAATTACACCAGTTTAATTGGATGGGTGTCTTGGTTATTTAAGCCACGCTTCCACTACCGCGTCGTATTTTTCACTATATATTGCACATCTTGCATATGACATTGCATTATAATGTGCACGCATATGAGTGTATGTCTGGCGAATGCAGGTAGTCTACTTACACAAAAACTCCGAAGAGCAGCACTCTTATGGCAATCTCCAGCGCCAGATCACGCACGTATTTCCTTCGGTCTGGGGGAGACATCTTCATCTTGTTCACACAATCGAATTTTGACGGAACGAAACCAAAAGCAGAAACCAGAGAAGTCGGTGGCAGTCCACTATTGTCCTAAATACGCAACACTTCGGCGTCTGGCAGCTACAGCTGTCTGTCGCTTTGTGCTCATTTGGAAAATACCCGGTACCGCTGAAATGCCCCTTGTTGCACTACAGTTGTAGTATGTACAGTTCGCGAGTTTTGTTCCTTTTGAAGGTGCAGAAGAAGAATGTAGTGCGATGAGTGAACGCGGACGCGTCTGTGAGCTGGACCGAACCAGACAACAGCATCTAAACCAGGTGATGCTCTCTGATGAAAGTGTCTGAGATGAAGTGCGCTCTCTCTCTCTCTCTCTCGCTCGCTCGCACTCGCTCTCTCTCTATTTCCTCTCTCTCTCTCCTCCTTAAGATTTACATTAACATGGCTATGCGGCCAGATAATGAGTTTTTCGTTTCACTCCTTTGGATCTTCAAATAGCTATTTTGCATTTGAGTCTCTGGACTGTTAGTGTACCATAGGATCTGTGGCAATACCATTCTGTGGTAACGATTTCAGATGGCAATAGCTTGCAGCTAAAGTATTACCATATATATGATTATAAATGTTCTGAAATTAATTTCAGTGCTCCGTATTTATCCTTTCAAACTAATGCATAATATTGCACAGTATTTGGGGCTAAATTTGGGGCAAATTTTGCATAAGAATATGCATTCATACTCACAAAATAAAAAGGAGAATTATTGTTCATCAGGAAAAAAAAATATTAGACTGGTTGGAAACATAGATATTACATTTAGGCTACCAACATGTGCAAAAAAATAAATAGTAGTAACAGTAGTAAGTAGTAATAACAGTAAATTATACAGTAGCAATTAGCCATAAACCCTATTGTAAGTAGTAAATATTAATGAGTTTAATTTTTGGTGGGGAATGGGTAAAATTGAGTGGGCACTTTTACTTAGGGCTCTTCACTACCCTACTTATCGTCATAGTCAAAATCAAACTAATGGACTTGATATTCAGGCCATTTCAATCTTTTGTTCCTTGTTTTGTATCGAAGCAGAATCCCTAAAACACATCCACAGTACAGCAAATCCCACCCCTGGACATGATTTTCTCAATTATGTGCGTGAAGATATGGAAGCCCTAAGAACATGCTTTATTAATTTATTTTTCTTTCCTGTTTTCTTGGCATCTCACATGCTGTAACAAAATTACTAATTTTCTATAGGTACCAAAAATCAATAAAACAACAATTAATATAATAATAATAACAAATTGTTTATCGTTTTGGTTTGTTCTGAGCGAAATGGTATTTATTTTCTGCGTTTCTGTGTTTATTTGGAGATCACGAAAGAAAAAAAATACAAATGTGTGGCTTCTTTGAAGGTGTCACGGGTTGTCGTGGAATGAGGACAACAAATGAGGATTCATACTTTCAAATAGACTTTACTGAGAATACCAAGGCGGTACAACATATAACGCCAAATAATCACCGACAACAGAGAGAACAGAAGGAGGAGTATAAATACACACGTGGTAAAAAAGGGAACTAAACAGGAACAGCTGGACAAGGATTAACTAATCAGAAACCATGGTAACTAATGAGAGCTCATAACAGGCATGACAGGAACTGAACTAAACTGAACATAATCGTGACACAAGACCTACCTTCCCTTGGTCTAGACTGGATTTCATGAGACTACAGAATGAGCTGTGTTAACTTAAAGCAAATATTTTAAAGTAGTATTTTATAGAATTTTGCTTAACGTCGCTTTCTGCTCAAATGGCAGATTTTCTTACATACAGTCGCAAAAGTACAACTGTCTGGATGGGTGAACACACACCAAATCACAGGCGCGAAATTGCCTAACACAGATGTCAATCAAGCTCACCAGTCATTATCCTAAACCTATTCATCATAGTGGGGGGCATATGCTTGTCAGGCCTGGCCATTGGCTAAACCTCTGTTTAGTAGACTAAATGTTGCTAATTACTATTACTCTTTGCTTAATTGTATAAATACACTGTAACAAGGACACCTTAAAATAAAGTGCAACTCCTAATAGGTCTTACTTTCCAATAGGATTCACAATTTGTTCCATTAACATAATTACTGTGTAATAACAACCTGTCCTGTATAAGGAATTATTTTGTAAAGCACTTTCAATTGCGTTGTGACGGTTGCTGGGTGTAGAGAAAGAAGTGGAGGCATGGATCTATTTTACTGCCTTATTTATTGCAACCAAATACCCCATATTAAGACCATTTTTAAATCAGTCTTGCTTGCTGTTTTCCATTGCTCCTAATGGCCATAGAGCACTGTAACAGATGCAGGCGGAGAGCACACATCCCTGTGCATTTCTTCATGTTGCCTATTAGTGAAAGAAGAAAGTACAGGAACTACTGCATGGAGACAATGATGGAGAAGCCCAGCAGATCTGAGAACTAAACCTGCAGGCAACAGCACAGCTTTGTTCCCACTTCATACAACCTCATGAATATTTTACGCTATGTTAAAAAAGACTGCCTGTCTCCTTCCTGCTTCGCCACAAAAGACAAAGAACTTCTCAGGGACATTTTATTGCAAAGATTCCATCAAAAGCGTTTCAGTGGTGGCAAATTACATGTTAGAGTGTGATCGTTTATCAGGTTCATGCATAATTTTGTATCATCATGTTTAATTGGTGAAGGCTAATGTCAGTTCCACTACTTTTTACTCCGCCAGATTCTCGCATTTCACTCTCCTGAGCCCATTTTCTGTCACCTTTAAAATTTAATGTGGAATCTCTCATTATCGACCCGTTTTTTAGAGCCTCACTAATAAGAAATGAGTCAACAACTTGGTGCAAAACCAATTAAAGTGTAAGAAAAAATACACTTTAGAGGATATCTATAATTTAGCTATGGTGCAAAGATGAAAATGGCACATTAAGACAATATTATTATTAATAGTTTAAGATGGTTTAATGACATGTTGCCACTGAGGAAACACTTTCCATTCAAGTTGACACTTTCCACTGCAAGGACGCTAAAATAATCACAATGCTAAGAGAACAGGATTTTGCGATCAGTCACCTTTACAGGTTAAAGTCTAGTAAATATTTTGTCACCAATCATTAATCTGTTGCCTAACCGTCTAACCAAGCATTGAAAAGCATCTAAGAAAAGCATTGCTTTACCCTTCATTCTGTTTCTTTCTCAATGTTACTTTGGGTAAAGCTAAAAAAAAAAATATGTTGGGAATATCAATTGTGGTAGAACTGTTAATTTACCAGGGTTTACTAGGGGTGTCTTTTACAGTAAGGCTCAAAACACACTCTACACAAGTATTTGAACATAAATACTACAAAAGCTTGATTGTGTCATTGCTGCGTCGAGCCACAATATTTGACTTTTGCAATGCAAAGCATAACCAGTTTCATAAAGCAAGCACATGCTGCATGCGGTACAAATGGTCTAAACATTTGAAGGTTTTTATGACCACAGAAATGTAAGAAAGCATGTTCAGTATGCTCAAAAGGACCTCAGTTGCAATGTGTTGCCCAAGCATTTGAGTTTGTCTACTTGTCTAGAGTGTGTTTGTGGCTTAATGTACGTTATGTTATTTTTAAATTGTTTGCTTTCAACAACATCCAAATAAATCCTTGTTCAGATGCAGACAACCAGAAAAGTACTGGAAAGAATGGATTTGCCTTTGAAAAGGCTAAGCCTTGTTTGCATTTCTAACATAATGTTGATTGTAGCAGCCATAATATCTGCTATATCGTTCATGAATTTTATATATAGACCGTGCACTTATGGCACATTCTGCTGTCTGGATATTCCCAGTTGAAAAGCTATCTATGTGAAATATAAAATATTCACACATGCTTGAAGCGTTAGTTCCTGAACATCCCTCTTCCAGCTCAGACACCTACTCACCTCAGATTAGCTCGCTTTCACCCACGCTGTATCTGCAGATTCACTGTCTTTACTTAGAGCCCTAGAAATAGCGTCCCATTTGAAGCCATCTACAAAGGATGTCCCATGTGCTAGAGAACCCTCAAAACAGACACTTTCTCTACAGAGAGTGTTAAAGAATTGCAAACAACTGTATAAAAAACTTTATAATAACTGCACACTATGAATCATTAGTTAACCAATAGTAAATAGTCAGTTCATTCTTTATAAAGCATTGTCCCAAACATTAATAGGCATTAGTAAGCAGTTTATAAATACATGTTTTGTTCTTGATTTATAAGCATATCTATAATGTCTAATAATTGTATTTTTATACCTTATTAATGATCAATTTATCATTTCTAAATTAATTATTATGTTATTTACAAACTAGTTATTTGGGAGTTGTCAGTGGTTCATAAGATCATTTAGAAAGTGTAAGTAAATGATTAATAAACTATATAAATGTACATATTATTTAGACATATGATAATAGTTGCTCTGTCTTAATAAATGCTTTATTAGCACATATTTCTG
Source organism: Labeobarbus marequensis (assembly GCA_034780575.1). Classification (NCBI taxonomy): domain Eukaryota; kingdom Metazoa; phylum Chordata; class Actinopteri; order Cypriniformes; family Cyprinidae; genus Labeobarbus; species Labeobarbus marequensis. The sequence goes on along the minus strand of JAUZSZ010000115.1, from coordinate 5,260,964 downwards.
CTGTAGTTCATTATTAAGTCAGGTAGTTATAAAACATTTAGAAGTTGTCAGTCATCTATTTTTGTGAGCTCATCTAAAGTGAGGAATATTTATGCCTTGTAAAGCATTTATACTTGATAAATATACCTCTGCAATGTCAGAAAAAAAAGTGTATAGTTTCATTTTTTGCATCTTGAAATAAATATTTCTGAGTTCTGTATCCCTCTGTGTTGTGTTTGTTTAATTTTTCTGTTTGGAAGATAATTTGAGCCTTTAAATCTTCTTTGTAATAGATATGTTATAAATCGAGAACAAGGCCTTTATAGATGTACTGTATTTATAAACTGCTTACTAATGCTTATTATTGTTGGAACCATGCTTTATAAAGGATGAACTGACTATGTACTAATGCTTAACTAATGATTACCAGTGTGCTGTTATTATAAAGTGTTACCAAAAGCTGTACTTTATAATATTGTTTAACCAACAATATGATAGTTATCACAAAAAAATGTGTATGTAAACATGCAGGAGATGAGCTTCTGTTATCCATACAAGGGAAGTTATTTATTTTGCCAAACTAAAGGTAGAAAGGGTGAAAAAGTATGGCACAAATCAAAAAATCCTACTGACCT
>JAUZSZ010000115.1:5187007-5197107 GCA_034780575.1 Labeobarbus marequensis | reverse complement strand
AGTACTGGTCGCACGAATCGAACTCTGTTCGCGACAGCTCCTGCTCATCCGCACTGAAGTTGCTTTCGCTGTAGCGTGATCCGTGTGAGCGCGCCCGAGACTCCACAGACAGAAAATTGGTGATGTCAGGGTAGGCCAGGCCGTGGCTGCGCTGCACTACATCAGGTGGGGCCGTACTGGACGGGGCTTCTGGGACGCCGCTGTCTCGAAGACATTCTGGTAGGTCCGGGCGAGCTCTCGCTGCAGCTCCACAGGTAGTAGGTGAAGGTAGGCGTGGTTCCTCCCCGCAGTCCTCTGGAGTGGTCTGGCCCATTTCCCCTTCCAGAGTGGTCTGACCCACATCCCCCTCCAGTGTGGTCTGTCCTGTGTCGGTGGTGACGCTGATGCTGATGTCAGGGCTGCGTTCAGTGATGCTGCTTTCCCAGGTGGCGTTCTCAGAGGAAAGCACACGCCGCTGCCAGCGGAAGTCAGCGTCATTGAGTTCCACAGACTCACGCATAGACTCCACCCCTTCCTTTAGCTCATCCAATCGCCGCAGCAGCATGCGGGACTGGTCTTGCTGCAGGCCACGCCCCTGGCTGAGTTGATCTAATGCACCCAATAGGGCACAAGCACAGGAGACAGAAGAGTAGCAGGCCTCAATCCCGCCCTTCACGCACGCTTCTGTTATACCGTCCATTACCCTGAGAAAATAGGAAAGATGCTGACATTCATTGGTAAAACTTGCTTATTAAGGAATAGCACCCACAGACTTAAGACATCCTTTTAACGCCAATTCACACTGTACGGTCATAGGCCATTAAACATATTTGTCTGGATTTTTCAGAATATTGTGTTGAAGGGGTCATGATATGGATTATTTTATTATTTCAATATGTTCCTTGAGGTTTACTTAATGTTAATAAAATTTTTTTGCACAAAAAAACAAATAAATGTGTTGAAAAATGACTATTTTCAACCCTCATTCTGACCCTCTCTCTAAAACAGCCTGTTTTTAAGGGGCGTGTCCTTTAAGGCTTGTCAGTAATTAGCCACTGTTATGAATGGTTAACGTCACTGCATAGGAAACAATATCAACGCCCTCTTGCTATTGCATGTGAGTGTTTTGACAACACGGTAATTTCCATACAAAGCATTATGAAATAATTTACTTATGGTTTGTGATGCAGCTGCAGTCAGATCTAGTATCGCTTCATCTTTCAACAAATGTTTCTTTGTGAACTCTCCATGACACTGTGCCTCAATTACAAAACAAAATGCTTTGAACAATCCTCAGACATGATCTGGTATGCCATTAAAAATAAACTATTCACTTGTTCCATATGCTGGGATCTTTCTGATAACTGTACAAAGATGCGAACGAGCTGTTTAAACAAAATGCGTCAAAACGAAATGTTCTTTCACTGCATTTGTCGCGACATTCACACTCAGTGTAATCAAGTGTCAAGCCATTAAGCGACTGAATGTCAGTGGGCGGGGCCTATGATGAGAAGATGATGACTATTCGTCAATGACTTGCTCTGGAGGCAGTTTATGCAAATGTTTGTGCACAGGTGATGTCATCTTGCACCTCAGATCCTAACGAGCCATTTTTTGAGCTTGATTAAATAAATGCTTTGTTTATAACGAGGAGGATGTTTTAAGCTATGAAACTTGCAGTATGTTTTAAAGGGGTCATTCCCATTTTCCACAAGTTGATATGATTCTTTAGGGTCTTAATGAAAAGTCTACAACATACTTTGGTTAAAATTTCTCAACGGTAGTGTAAGAAACTATAGTCTGCCTCGACCCAGATACCACTCCACAATATATGTTTGATCATGCTCATTTCCCAAAATGGCTTAATTGTTATAGAGAAGAAGAAAGTCAACAGTTATGTTTGTAGACCATTTGGGATGATCACATCCTGAGCAAATGGTCACCAATTGACACCGAGAACTACCTCAAACAAAGGGTGGCAGAATTTCATTAACATACAGACCACAGCTGTAATAACAGGAGCAACTGTAACTGTATAAAAGGTTTGAGCTTAGGATGTTTGGGGTTCATTCCAACTCCGTACAACCCAAGGTATTATATGTACTTTGTCACTGCTATGCTGCATTAAACATCTTCATCAAGATCTTCAACGTCCTCATCACTTTCTCTTACAGTAGTGTAAAAAACACCTTTTTATTTACCCTGTCAAAACGTTAATCCTCTGTGTCTTCTGCGGCTCAGATGTCGGGAGTAAATGGCGACTGCTTTATTAATTATTACATCCAACAATAGAACGCCTCAATCTCTTAATTGGAGATATCTTGTCTTCCCCTGCACTGGAGTTGATACAATGGCAGAGTCCTTTCATTCTAACAGGACTCTCCGAGCAGCCTGATTTGAGAAGGGGATTTAAAATAGGGATTTAAAAAAACACTGGGTGGATTTTTATCATTATAGGATGGATGTGTACACACACTTCCAACACATGCATCCAATGACCCCTTTAATGGTACAAAGACCTCTTATATGCTGAAAGATCAAGGCAAATTTGACTTCTCCTGTCATGACCTCTTTAAGTTTTTGGCCTTGTCGGGTCGTGGAGTGTCTGAGAAGTGACGTACAGTAGTGATTGTCGGTGTTGGTTGCCATCTGTTTATGCAGTGTGAAATAGCTTTAAAATGTCTGAATGTCACTGAATAAGAAACAAAATATCTTACAGTTTGAGAAGATCAAGATGTGACTTCCTTTTTGAGAAAGACCGCTTTCTTGTCTCAGGCTCAATGACGCATGGGCCGGCCAGGTCAAACAAGCGTTGAGGACTTCCCACAATCTGGAGTGGGGCAAGGGGTATAACAGCATGTTTATTAGTACAGGAAAACCAGAGTACCCAAGGGGGCGATAGTTTTTTTTTGTTTCCATGTCTGTGGCATAAAATGAATCTCCTAAAATGCACCGGCATGTGAAATTGAGTATACATAGCCAGAAGCATTTGAAATATGCATATGCATGGAGTATGTTTCACCACAGAATTAAAAAAAAAAGTCTAAAGAGTTTTACTATTTAGATCATTGTCACAGAAGAGATGTTACACTAGAAGTATAACATAGTGTGTAAGTAGAATACACTGTGTGTGTCTATAAGTGTGAAGCTGTCACCTCTTTCATAATCTTGATGGCCTCCACTCTGTGCTGGGGCGGTGGGTAGAGCAGAATACGGTGGTACAAGGACTGCAAAACAGGCTTCATTGACTCGACACAGCTCACCAGACGGACTAACTCTGCAGCCACACAGCAGATGGTGCGAACAACTGGCCCAATCATGACGGGAGCACTCGATGAGCAGCCAGAACCCCGGCCTTGATCCAAGACCGCTGTCCCTGGTGCTGCGTCTGAGTCCTGGGATTGCCCACCATGGGCAGAGGTGATGGTTTTATCACTCGCTGGGTTTCCCATAATCACCACCAGAGTTGGACACAACTGCTTCCTGTGTGTAGACCGTACACACTGATGAGGTATAATTGCAGCATGTTCCTCCAGAATCATAATAAGACCAAAGTAACGCAGATTGAGATTATGCGCTTTAAAGAAATAGATGTGTTTATTGTACAATGATATTTTTTTTTATCATTTTTTTAGGAAATATCAAGGTTCCCACTGCAGTATGGTGGAGGATACTTTAAGTTTATGAAGTTTTAGCTAATGAATAATTTTTACATATACATACACATTTACATGTAATTGTTGTTTTGCCTCATCTGTCATGATGTAAGATCAATTCAAAGGGATAGTTTACCCCAAAATGAAAATTCTGTCATTAATTACTCACCCTGATGTCGTTCCAAACCCGTAAGACCTTCGTTCATTTTCTGAACACATATTAAGATATTTTTGATGAAATCCAAGAGCTTTCTGACGCTCCATAGACAGCAATGATATCACCACATTGAAGGTCCAGAAACGTAGTAAGGACATCGTTAAAATAGTCGATGGGACAGTGAGAGTCCCACAACACATGCTTGTAGTGCTGCTAACACAGAAAAACCATGCACTGCGCCTTGTTTACTAGCAGAAGAAAGCATGTGCGTGTGTCGTGGTACGCTCGATAATGGTGGAGGACAGTCCCGGGAGAGAAAAAAAATATGTTGAATAAAGTTATTTTTGTTTTCTTCATACACAAAAATTATTGTTGTAGCTTCGTAAATGTACAGTTGAACCACTGATGCCACGTGGGCTATTTTAACAATGCCCTTACTACGTTCCTGTGCCTTGATAGTGGTAGTTCCCTTGCTGTCTATGGATTTCATCAGAAATATCTGAATTTGTGTTACTGAAGATGAACAAAGGTCTGGAACGACATGTGGGTGAGTAATGACAGAATTTTCATTTCTGGGTGAACCAACCCTTTAAGTCATCATTTATTTACACTTGCAATCACATAGTAAAATGTACGGTTTTGAAGGCTGTCAATTTAATATGTTAATTTAACGCAATTAATTGCAAATTAATAATGAAAAGCAATAATACTTGTGTATAAGTTGAGCTACTTTTAACCACATAAAATGCAGAGACCCTTGATTTAAATGTGCAAAGAGAACAAAGACATGTCTCACCAGATGAGGTCAGTGAAATTACGATACAGGTGCATTGTGGGAGGACAGCTGCTCAGCATAGACAGAATACACTCCAGGTACAACAGCTGTAGCAGCTGGTTTTCACTAAAGAAACACACACACACACACATTAAAACACTAGATACACGTATGAAATCACATACTGAGAAGGTGTAAAAAAAAAAGAAAAAAATATTGATGAGGAACAAACTTCATGACCATGTTCCTCTAGAAGCAGGACTGTCCACCCCAGGTTACAATTTTGTTATTATACTGTGAGTAGGAGCTACAGTAATGTGAGCAAACAGAGCTAATAACGCTAGTCTAATAATAACAACAACCCAACAACAAGTTGAAGAAATGTAAAGCTTACTTGGAGACTGACTCCAGTTTGTCACAGAAAACAGTGAGCACCATAACAACATCTTCATACAGTGCATCGGTAGTGGGAGACAGATCTGAAAACATGAAGATATATGCAACTTACAATAAATGGTAATTGAAAACTGAAAGCAAGCAATTGAAGGATACCCTTGGTGCACGTAAAAACCTCAACCAATCACATGCTTTCTTCCTTACTGCACTCAAAATATTTTTTGTGAATAATAATTATAAATCAGACTCTGTATGTGAAACATTAAAGAACTGCACATAACGAGCTGCTTATCTGATCTGTGATGTATTTTTATGCATATTAGATTACAGTGATCGTCTTAACAACATGCTCATGAGGAATATGTTTCTCAGAAAAAGGTTGGGAACTTCTGCCTTACAAGTCAGATACCAAGTATGCAGATTTTAGAACAGAGCCAAGATCAGTGACAGCTGCTGTCATCTGTAAATGTGATATACTAGTTGAGCTATGAAAATGGTTGTGGAAAATGATAAATCAGACAGTTTGACAGATGAGTCATGCTGAAAAGCCTGTCTTTGCCTGGCAACCGTAAACACATTTTCACGGCTTATCGATTCAGCGTACCTTTGCGCTGGTGGACCGGTATGCAACGTTCCTCACCATCAAGACCCTGTAAAAACCCAACCAGACACTTTTATAACATCAGTTCATTCTGAAGATCCTAGAAATGTATGAGAAGTCTAAAAATGAAAAATTAAATAGTCACAAGAGAAACTTTTGCAGAAAAAAAGAGATTATAGACATGTGCTTGTGTTCAATAAAGCTCCGTCACGAAACATGACTCACTGTGTTTTCTTGTCTATGGCGTAGTTGTAGGGTGAGGTCTCCAAGAATCTGACTGAGGGTGGCCCTGACCGCTGTGTTGATACTGCGTTGATGACAACTAGATATGTATGTCTCAATACACACCTGGAAACACACAAAGATGCAACAAATGCTAAAATCCACCACAACAAACTGCCATTGTTTTGCTGCAACAACAAAAGTTACTACTGTAGATATTTTACATGCCAAAAGTGAGACAACTTCAAAAATAGAACACTAGCATTTTAAGTTGACTTTTGTGAACTGGTAAGACTATGCAAACTGGTTTGATAGTAAAGTCCGTAGTTTGCAAAGTTACTTTGTCTTTTCCCAGTTAAATATACTGAAATGACCATTTCTGCCTTCAAGCCCTGTCAGAACAATCATATTTTATGAGATACGAATACACATGAAGTTTGGACTGATGTCAACTTCTGACACAACCAAAGTTATTTTTGCAATTCTGTTCAGAGCTACTAGTATTACAGAAATCACACACCTCGGTGACAGAAATAAAATGCACCTCATAAATCTATCTCACACAAAGAAAAAGCAAGAAATCTTTTATTAAAAACTGTGTCAGGAGAGATTAAAAAAAATAGTGAAATCAAATGTAATGGTCTTTTAAGGGAAAGAAAAAAAAAAAACTCTTTCCATGCTCAGAACTTAGAGGATGGCCTTGCAGTGTAAACGGCAAGAAAAATGGTGGATTAGAAAGTGGTTTATAACCAAAAAAAAAGGCCAACTTTAAAGCAATTGGGCATCCATGGAATGACTTAATAATAGCTGTTTACAAGCAGTCTTTATCAGGCATGATCCAGTCATTTCAACAGAATGCATAAACATCGCTTTGCCTGAAATTGCTAATAGAAATTGACCAAAACAGACTCACAGCTGTAACTGCAGGCAAAGATCTGACTTAAAAACAAGGGTACAGTGAATTGAAATTTGAGAAATTCTAAAATGCTGCAATAGACACAACATGAGGGCTGTAAAAGTACACTGCCTTTCAAAAGTTTGGGATCAGTAAGATTTATTTATGTTTTTTAATGGAATCTCTTATGCTCATTAAGGCTGTATTTATTGGGTATGTAGTGAAATATTTCTAATGGTGGTTTCCTATTTTAATATACTTTAAAATATAATTTATTTCTGTGATGCAGCGCTGAATTTTCATCAGACATTACTCCAGTCTTCAGTGTCACATGATCTTTCAGAAATCATTCTAATATGCTGATTTATTATCAATGTTAGAACTGCTGTCCTTCTTAATATTTTTGATGATACTTATTTCTTTGATTCTTTGATGAATAAAAAGTTTAAAAGAACAGCATTTAGTCAAAATAGAATTATTTTCTAACTATATAAGTCTTTACTATCACCTTTTATCCATTTAGCACATGCCTGCTGAAGTATTTTCTTTAAAGAAAAGAAAAATTACTGTCCCCAAACATGAATAGTAGTGTTTATTGTAAAACAAACTTTCTATTTTGAATAAAAACTGTTCTTTTTAACTTTTTATTCATCAAAGAATCCTGAAAAAAAAAGTATCACAGACCCCAAACATATTAAACTGATGTATATTGATTGTTAAACTGAAGACTGGAGTAAAGATGCTGAAAATTAAGCTTTGCTTTACAGCAATAAATTATATTTTAAAATATGTGAAAATAGAAAAATTGCAACATTTCACAAAATTACAGTTTTTCTTCTGTATTTTTGATCAAATAGATATTGCCCTGATGAGCATAAGAAACTTCTTTAAAACATTACAAAAATCTTACTGATCCCAAACCTTTGAATGGCAGCATATCAATCCCAAATCATTGTCTCTATAGAGAAACTTCTGGCAAAATTCCCAGTGAAAAACTACACTACCCATAATACTGAAGAACGATCTGGCAATCAAAGAAGTCGCTGTCACCATACACTCTTAAAATTAAAATAAATAAAAAATAAAATTGCTTCCCCAAAGAACATTTAAGTGATCAGTTCTTAAAAGAACCATGTTTTCTTAGTATGAAGAACATTTTAATAATCCAAAGGACCTTTTTCCACTGTAAAGAACCATTGATGCCAATAAAAAACCTTTATTTTTAAGAGCGTAGAAGAGCTTGCAGACACAAGGGAATTGAAATAGTTGGCCTTTACTCTTGTTGTGCTCTTTAAATAATGGTTCCTTACCTCTTAAAGAAAGAGAGTCAACTGGAGTTCTTTGATGAAAACACAAAACATTTTTGTTTGAATGTAACAAATTTGATTGATTGCTATTTGATAGTATTAAAATAATAATCCTGCTCCATGATGAGTTTATGTTGCTACATCTCTGTTAGGTCTCAACAAAGTGACTCTGAAAAGGAATCTTCTATTAAGCAAACAGAATGACTGACCACAGAGCATCTGCCACTCTGCCACGCTTGGTCATGGAAAAAGGATCTAAGACGTGGCATCTGCGACCACTCTTACCTGTAACCATAGCAACGAATGACACACCGTTGGAGGCTAGGAAAATCAGTTTCATGATGGAAGTGAGATGTCGGGGAGAAGGGTTCACCGTGTGCTATTGTGCCATTCTGAGAACCTCTACACCTAACAAAAACATTTGCCTCATACAAAATCAAAAGAGCTTGTGAACAACCGCTTGTGAATTGAAAACCACTCGCTTTGACATTCTGTTATCAAGCGCAGTGACATTCAGACACTGTAAGCGTCTAAATACTTAATGGGTCTGCCGTATGACTGGATATGCTCTGTCAGAAAGTGCTTGCTTTTGCCTCATTGTTTACGGCCTGCTCTCTGGGGCTCTTTGGAATAGTCCTGTGTGAAAATAAGAGAAGTCTGGCACAACCAGACCCATTTACACATCATGATGTGCTTTTATGAGCTGTTTATGGCCAACCAGGGGCAAGATAACAAAGTTAAAAATGCAAAGGAGAAGGGGAGGAACATGATATAACACAGAGGGATCTTAGCATGCAACTGTTTTTGTTTGTGCAAATACACTTTGCATAATGAATAAAATCTGCATGGTGCATATCTAAGATTTCCCATAAAATGACAATCCCTCAGCAGAAAAAAAAACAGTGGTGTGAAGCAACAAGTGAACTCACACTATGAGGTTGAAAAGGTGACAAAGATGTGAAACTTGCGAAGCACCCAGACACTGTTTTCTTTTTATATGCAATCAATTCTTGGTCTGGTGTTTTCACAGTTACCGCCGGTCCATACAAACAGTCTCTGCGGTGCTGTGAGTTTGAGTTGCTTATAATGTGCAATTGAAAACACAACAAATACTAACCATCTTCTCAAATTTGTAATAAGAACTATACATTTATAAATCAAAAGCATCAATTTTACATTTTGAAAGCAAAGAAATTAAGACATCCATGAACATTAGCATTGCAATTTTGCTCTTGATCTGTAAAACTAAATTCTTATTATCAGTTAAAATCTGTTATGCTGTTACGACTTTCATTTCCCAATATAATAGCATTAATACTATAGTAATACATTGTTTCATTTTTATAATGTAATAAAATAAAAATATTTCAATAACGATAATTATTGTATAGTCATATTGAATAGGTTCCAAAAAAACAACAGTAGCTGCGTTTCCATTGCAGATTTGTGCAAAACTTTAGAGATATTTTATAAATGTCAGTAAAAAAAGTATTGCGAGGATGTTATGCGACTAAAATTTAATTTTTTTCCCTCTCGCGATAAGTCATGGTGATTGGACGTGTTTAGTGTAAATCGTCTAAGCATTAATGGAAAGGAAAGCCCATTATAGCTGAGAGCATACTATGCATGAAGTGTTACTTGGAGGTTATAATACATTGAAGAAAGATATGAGTTTTTACATACGTCATGTGACCTGAAAATGTGAAAAAATGGTTCCATCGCAGTTTTTCAAAATATTCCTTTTTCGAATTGTCTGAAAAACCACCTCATGCGAGCATAAAAATATTTTTGCGTTATAGGCATTTTTGTGAAACTGCCGCGTTTCATTTTACATTTTAAAGCTGATATTTACTAAACTTCTTCCCAGGACCAGATTTCATATAGACAATAAAATATATATTTAGATAATACAAATACTATCATGATGCATAAATACCTTCGTTTTTTTTTTTTTTTGCATTATCATAATGGGAAATAGTGGTAAGGTGCCTAATTGCTATGGAAATAATGAAATAATAATAATAATAATAATAATAACAACAAATATATAAAATAGCGATCCTGACGACAAAAAAAAAAAAAAATCAGCACAGGCAAGGGAGGGCTCAACAG
>JAUZSZ010000115.1:5173539-5183671 GCA_034780575.1 Labeobarbus marequensis | reverse complement strand
CCATGGCTGCTGTTGATCGGGGTTCTTACCAACACAAGCTGAAAGCAATCAGAAATTAAAAATAGTAATTGAATATTCTGCTTGAAAATAGACTTGTACACAATCAAATAAAAGTGAATAAATAAATTGACAAAAACTGAACTAGGCCTCGTGTGTGTGTGTGTGTGTGTGTGTGTGTGTGAGAGAGAGAGCCCATTACAGCCACTGTTGCCAATTCCATGGTTTTCCTGCACGTTTTTTTTTTCTTTTTTTTTCAGTCACTGACCCCCTCCCCAGAAACACGGAATACCCCCAAATTTTGAGTCGACCAAGAAGAAAACTGAAAAAAGTACAAATGGACTAGTTTTGGGCTATTTTTGGGTAGCAATTGAGGTGGTTTTGTTTCAGAGACCTGGCAACCCTGATTACAGCATCAGGAATGTGGAAGCGATTTTATAATATTGAAAACTTATGATTTGATGTAGTATTGACAAATATTGAAACTTGACTTTGATGCAAAACCTCTTACTGGACAACAGTTACACCTAAAATTTGTATGTAATATTTCAGAAAAGCATGTCCTCCTACCTGCTAGGTAGACAATACTGAATACAGAATTACATGCAAAAAAATCAACTGTCAACAACAACATTGTCTGTCATTTGAGTTCAGCATGAGTTCAGTGATGCCAGCTAGCAAATGCTAATAATACTGTGAATCTGTTATTTAAAATTCAAATTCTACATTTCAAATTCTAATATTGAAAAAAAACAAAAATTCAAAAACAGCACCAAACTTCAGTCCAGTTCCAGCTGTTCCGTTATATTAGGAAGTAAAATATATGTGCAATTTATGAAACAAGGCAAACTGTAAAATAAGACATGTGAAACTGAAATCAATCTAACCTTCCCCCTAAACATGGTAAAGCTTGGTAATCTGTAACTGAATGTTTAATCAAATGTCTGAGATCTGTAATCTGCTTAAAGTAAAAGATTTTAAATATTTCACAACTTGCTATAAAGAAATTTGCTGCTAGTCTACCACCATATGAATTTACCTCTCTGTGGGAGGCCAGAGGAGATGACGAGGAATTATCAGCCTTGTCATGCGACAGAGATCCTAATGAATTTAACTGAGAGTTAAGTAGAGCCTACTGCTAGAAACTGAGATCTGCAAAAATGAGTCTTGCATTGTGCTGTTGATGGTCAAATTCTATGTTATAATAATAGTTAGAAGATTACTCTGTGTGTTCAACTGTTGTTTTATTGATGTTGAGGAGGGCTAGAAGAAAGGTCTAAGCCCCTGCAGGAGCTGTCGGGGGTGGCTTATCAAATCTCCTGTCATCCGATTACCGACTGCTCTTTACTATGGGATCAGGTGGGACCTGGGGTGATGAGATCAAAGACAAAACACAAGGAAAATTGGAAGTCTTGGGGATGCCAGCTGTGATCTTCCATATGTATGTGATGGATTGTAAACGGTACAAGATAAAATGAGACCTTTGATTACTTGCTTAAGAGTAGCATTAGCATTAGGTTAATCCTGCTAAGAGCCAAATGTGCAAACTTTGCAAGTTGCAACATTATGATCTATTCAGAAGCAATAAACACAATGTAATATTTTTTTTCTCGAAGTTTGGAGATTATTGGAGTACAAGAAAATATTTCGGTCTTTCTACCAGTACAGTATCATTTAGATAATATTATAGTTTTTGTTAATATTTTAAATTAGATTTTTAAAAATCTATTTTCTACTTTCATGTTAATTCAATTCATTTCAATTTTAGTTATTTTTCATTTTTCAAGTTAAATGAAATAAAAATGAGAAATGTTGCCTTGTTTACTAGCTGAAATAAAATAAAATACTAGTTTTTTTTGTTGTTATTTCAACTAACAAAAATGTTTTTTTATGATTTTAGTTAAATATTATAACCCTGTTTCCTATTTCAAAATTTCATGTTAAATTTAATTTAATGCATTACTTGCAGTTTCTTTGAATTTATTTGTAAAATTTACTTTCAGTTTGAGTAAGAATTGTTTCTACACAGTTTTCCAGTGTACAGGAATGCATTACTATCACAGCTAAAATATGTTACTACCACAAATTCCTCTTGAAATTGCTTAATGCATTTTTTTGATGGTCAAAATACCAACTTTAACATCACAATTTCATTTTAAGCAATATTAAAGTTGCAGATTAACCTTTCGTGATGCTGTGTTTCAGAAACTATTTCCAGGAAATCAAAAAAAGTGCAAAGTAAAAAAAAAAAAACGATGTTTTAAGGATATAAAATATATGGATATATGTTTGCAGTGCATTGCATCACTGCACGATTTTTCTTATGCAAATTAATCAATGACCAAACTAACAACAAACTCACCTTTCTACCCAAACAATGCTTATTTTCGTCTCTATTACTCCAAAGTCTCTTTCTCTGAACCAGTCTCTATTTTGCTTAGTCCACAAGACAGCTCTTCAATCGTCTCTCTCTCTCTCTCTGTGCCTCCCACAGGTTCCCCCAACAGACTGGATGCAACTTACCTGCGGAAAAACTCTCTCTTTCTCTTCCCCGTCTGCGAGAGAGGAACAGATGAGGATTGGAGGGGATGAAGGAGATCAGGGATGAAAGGATAAGCCCAAAGATGGGCACAGAAAGGGTGAGGCAGAGAGAAAGAGAGAGGGAAAGGTAAACCGATTGGAATGGAAAATCAGGTTGGGGTTGAAAGACAAGGCAAGAGTGAGCGCAGAAAGCAGAGGACAGGGGAAATGATGGACAGGGTGTGGCGTGAACAAAAATATGGTAGATTCCTGAAGAACATCTTATCATGAAGTTCTAAGCATTGGTTCTAACAATCATTTTGCAGTAATATGGGCAGTTAAAGCATTTCACGCTTGTTTTATCACATTTGAGTGATGTTGACACTTGCTGTGTCGTTTCTAAAAGGCGTCATTGGTCATTGTTTGTTTTGGTGAATGCTTGATAGGTGGGGGCCAGTTCTTTGGCTTTGGGGTTGAGGGGTTTGAATTGGTTTGTCAGAGCTAATGAGTTGAGCTCGTCTAATCAGGTCCTAAGTGGATATCCAGGGAATCGGCAATCCCTTTAAGGAATTGGAGCAGGTGAATCCGTGGAGTAGACGTCACAGGGTGACACAAAGAGCAATGGTGGAAGGAAAGTGAGGAAACTGATGAAAGTTATGACGATAAGGCAGAGATTTTCTCATTTTGGTATTATATTATATTTTCTTCCATTCTTAGTTCAATCCCGGTTCAATAGCATTCAGAAGCACCAATTAAACTGTAAAGGAAATGAGAATAAAATATAATTTTAGTTATGGAAACTGTGCCAACCTTGTAGAAGTATAGCACTGACGACTTCAGTGAGTTTTAAACCTATAGTATACTGAATTCCAGTTTGCAACAGGTTGATGTTAGTTCATTTGAGGCAATGTTAAATCATACCATATGACAAAGAAAAAAAAAACAGTGTTGTGTGGATTTGCACTTAGGGTTTGAGATTTCATCAATTAAACCGTGGCACATAAGTCATCCTGCAACGTTTGGTGCAGGCAGTAAAAGAAACTTCAAATTATGCAGCTTTTCTAAGACATTTTATACAAAAAAATCCCTTTTATGTCTGTGGGATGGATTTTTATTAAAACAGATTTAAATATTATGTTGCCATATGTAAAAAATTACCGTGATTTTAACGGTAAAAAAAATTGTGAAAATGCTACAGTAAAAACCTGTTAAATGGTTAACGGTAAGTTCCCGTAAAATTTACAGGGGAAAACCATAAACTGACACCCCCAGAATTCCCTGCTTTGGATTTCAAATTTTGTTTGAATTTGATGTTTTTTCTTTGAAATAACTATGTTTCTTCTTAGTTTTTTTTTTTTTTTTTTAATCAGTGATGTTTATTAGGGTTGTTTGTTACATCTAATGTTGTTAAATGAATGTTTATTGCATATTTCAGTTTAATGATGGTGTTTAGTGCTTGTGTGAATGACACTGTGCACCTTCTATATATGTTATTATTTAAAAGCCGCTTGTGATGGGCTTTGGTTCATCATGTGACTTTCTCATCACCACCTGCTTTTGGTGTTTATCAGTGTATTTCAAAGATACAAAACAGATTTCAGTACTTCAATAGGTTGGTATATTAACATTATATCAGTTAATGAAATTACGGTATTTGACTAACTGTAAATTTAAGTTAAAACCGTAAAACCTAAAATATTGTTACCGTATTTTTTAACGGTAGAATTCCGGCAACGACAGCTGCTGGTTGTTTACTGTAAATTTTACGGATTTTTTTATTTTATAGTGCAGCCTATTGCTATAATTTTTTTTACGGTAAAGCTCAGAGAGACATAGCTGCCAGATTTCTGCCTTAAAGTTCACTGATTTTTTCCTCAGTGTTGCTCTGCAGTTTCTGCGTAGTTGTTATTGTGTTACTGAGGTGATCTGTGTGGTTGCTAGAGCATTGCTGTTCAGTTGGTAGAGTGGGAAATTGCTTTTTGGCCAAATACAAAAGAGTCTGTAAAATATTCTGGTACCAAGATACGGTCCGTTTATGTCCATAGCCAAAACATTGCAAAACGCGTTACAAGTTTAACACACCACTAAATAAAGAAGAGCAAAAATACATGGGGTGCTGCTTTATCTTGAGTGTACCTAAATCATTTTTGTGTCTGTGAAATGCATGTCTTTTAAAAAATGTATAATGTTCTGTAATAAGCACACCTGCATTCCAGTGAGGGCAGTCTGAGCCAGTTTAGTGTTTTTAGACTCCAGTGCCAACTGAAGAGGGAATAAACACTTCTCTCTGCACAAAAATAGTTTGCACTTAACACACCAGAACATGAAAGATCCGACTCATGAAGACTTTGCATTGAAGCACTTTCTTATGCCACTCTTACTCCCTCTGACGATTCAGAGATCATCTGGATAAAAGCATCTGATTTATGAATAAACATAAATGAACCTAGTAATATAAACGCGATAGTAACCCGTTTCAAAGTTATAGTCATGACAATACTTATGGAAGAAGACTATTTAGTCATTTTATTACTTTAATGCATTTTCACTGTGTAAATGAAAGGTTTAACAATAACGAATGCTATGCAGAACTTAATATGTGTGTCTTTCTATTGATTTTCATGGATTATGTCTGTGTGGATCATGAGGATGTGAGAACGTATTTTCAAGAATTACAAACACGGACAATACAAACATTATATTCAGAATCAAAACACTTGCCTGAGTTTAGATGGTGGTATTTTAACTGAACCATTCTGAGCCTGAAGGGTCTCTGTACAAATGCAGAGAAAATGAGAAAAAAAAGATTGTATAATATTTCAAAATTAGAAAACAGATATCAAAAAACATCTAAACGGTAAGAACACAAATTTTAAAAAGCACAAACTAATGAACATTCTTTAAATATGAATAAACATACTTTGAAAGCCCATCATTCCGAACTATTCAAAGTGAAACAAAATGAAGCAGAAATCCCAACAACCTCACACTAGAAAACTATTCCAGATGAGGCCTTGTTATATTGTCATCTGAGCTATTCATTGATCCTGTAAAATGAGCCAGAGTTACCCAGCACAGCATCAGTTTTGACCCCCTCATTGGTTGGCACAGCATGACTGACAGTCTGTGAGATGTGCAATGCAGAAACACTGAAATGTCAACTGAGGTCTCGAAGCTCCACCTCATCTTAAATTATATATACAGAATTAGAGCTGCTTTTGCTCATCCACTAAAAGCCTATTAGTTTTAAAACAATACAAGATGGAATAAGAACAAGCTTAAATACTTGTTATATTAACGAATGATTATAATAAATACACTGAAGTAGTCTATTTTCATTTATTTTCCTCAAATATTCTACTACTTCTGCTAGTAATAATATCACTGCTGTTACTTTTATTTTAAACCTTACTGTATCATCTTGAAAGTTAACAACTTAGGAGAAAAAAAAAACTCAAATGAAGTATCCATTAAAAAAAGATGAGATTAACCATTAAAACAGAAGCTTCCTTATGGAAAGTCATTTAAAATTACTGTGGCTTTATTTTCATGGAAAAGTCATACTAATTTCATATGCACACTAGCACTGATTGATAATGATAACCATATTCATGAACGGCTATACTTGATATTCCAAGGTACTCACAGGTGTTACCACGGTACATGCCCAAAACATACTATTAACATTGTCATGGGCTTTTTTTTCAGTATCCGTTTTTGAAACAAGTCAAAACTTTATTTCAACACTATAATATTCAAATAAACACACGTTTCAAATGCATACAGGTCGCATGCAATACATCTTTCCCATGTCCCCATGGCAATAGACTCGTTGCATGAATGCCTAAAGGAAATAAAGCAAATGAATTTTATTTCCATTTTCGTCTTTTTATTTTATTCTAACGTTACGTGCTGCAGTTTGACAGCTTATGGAAAACACATATCTGCTGTAACAGCTGTTATATTAGGATTCAGCTGGTCTAAATAAACATCCGTGAAAGGCGGGCACACATGTGCTCTGACAGTATTATGTCGTTAAAACATTAAAACATTGTTTAAATACGTTGAACTCGCGTCTCTCTGTTTGTTTTATCCGCATTTCCTTTATTCCTAACAGACTGTACGCTGACAGGTGCATCTTACCACACGCGATACTGCATGAGTCCCGAATCGCTTTATGTTTACTGCCCGATGCCTCCTTCTGAAGCTTTCGTAGAATCTCCTCCATTGCGCTGAAGATGACTGATAAATGTTATGTTGGTACGTGGGATAGAAATGATGGTTTCAGGCCTCCTGCCTTAGGCTCAGCATCCCTACAGTAAAGATGATTCACTTTAACAACACTGATACGTCACACTGTACGTCAGTAATTATTATTATAAGCGGGGAAGCCGCTGGTATTTAGTATCATTGCAAATAAAGGAAATAAAAGGTTTCGACAAAATTAAAGTGGACACCTAGGCTTTTCACTGCTTTCTATAGTGCAAGCGTCTGATTTGTAAGGTGGGTGAGCAGCCCTAGAGTCCAGCGACTTCCCGTCCGCGAATTAAATTATGAAAGCTATTATGACGAAGGATTAGTACTTAATATTCATAAGCCACGCCTTCGTTGTCGGAGGGAAATAACGCAGCGTCACCATTATCTAATTAATATGATATGACTTTCACCTGTGCCACTGGTATGATACCCAGCAAAATCTGATACATATTTATAATGTAATCTTTCGCCATAGTACAAGTGCAATAATATTTTGAGTTCTCCGCTGGATTTATTTCTACATTGTTGTCACGCTCACGAGTCTTTATTTTCCTTTCTTATTTTATTTTATCTACGGTTTTTATTAGCAAATTGAATAAAAAATAGAATAAAAGAAACTGTCCAATTGTGGCTTGAACCATGCCGTTATTCCCGTTTAGACGACTTTTGAGAATTAGAAAACGAGTATAAATTTGACAGTAAAACAAAAAGTAGTTTTAGTAGTTTTTGTCTTTTCTGCTCACATTAAAATAATTTGATACTGGTAAACTATGGAAAATTAATTTTCACCTAGACAAAAATACAAAGTGATTGTTCATTCTGTGCTGAGGCTTGCGGTTAAGACTATAAGGGATACAGCTATTCACGAAGAGACCGACGGGCAGACTTTTATTTTTAAACCTCAGACCGGATGTTGTTTTGTCGCAGCAGCTCAAGCGTCTCAGCCAGCGCTCCTGTCACACACACGTCGTGATGGCTGCCGTGTGGCGAGCTCGCAAATTTGTCCGCTGTGTCGTCCGCTTCTCTGATCGTGATCTGTAAAATACTCGCTGCAAGCACGTCTTTAAACGCGACATTAAAAGATCTCGCAAAATAAGCTGTTATGGTCAGTAAAAGCTGTTTCTAAGATTAGCGAAGCTGCTAATTAGGTGCTAACGTTAGCATGTTAGCAGTCATGACGTGTATTAGTCCTGTCACACACCAGAGTGTTTTTTTTGCGGAACAACAGTCTTAAATAACTCTTTAAACGTTTATCGTGCAGTAATAACACATACGCATAATTTCCTTGTGTATATGTAACGTTAGAAGACATAAGCTAAGATGTGCATGCGTGTTGTTTACAAAGTTTGGAGTTCTGCAAATCAGGAAACAACAGGACTTGTATTCCGATGTACTGAACAAGAGTTTAACTTGATACTCAGTCATTAATGTTTTGAAAGTTCACTGCAGTGATTTTCAGTTGCTTTGGGTCCTGGTCATAAATGCATGTCAAGCTCTCTGCTAGTCTCTGATTGGTCGCTCTTATTTTCCACACCAAACATGGACGTGGTTATAGTTTTTTTGTTTGTTTGTTTGTTTTTAATCAGGGCTTTGTGAGATCTGCGTCACTTCTTTTTTTACGCACTGTCTGTATGTATTCTCACCTAATTAATATAACAATATATCATTTGAAATGACTGGATATGTGTTATTTTTAGGCTGAAAGCAACCAAAACACTGATGGCACTGTTGAAGAAGGGGAAGATGAAAATACAGAGGATTCTAATCTGCAAGTTAGTGAACCTGGTCTCCTTTTGTTTTTTTTGTTTTTTTGTTTTTTTTTAAGAAGACATGAATGGAAGTTGTAACGCTCTTTAATAAATTGTGTTCAACTGCTTACATCAAATACTTAGAATTTCTGCAAATATCAGTCAACATGTGACCAAAATTGAATGCAGTTGCCTAAAATCAAGTCCCGCCCTACTTTTTCTTGTTCTTATTGCAAATTTCAAAGACATTTTCTTAGTATAATCATTAAACCAATGAATTCTGGAGATTGATAATTAATATGACAATGAAAATCTGCTCCACTGTCTCTTCAAAATTGTTTTCACAACTGTTTTCTTATAGTGCCTTCCTGGTGTTGTTGTGCATAATTCATTGTTGCATATTATCTCTAAGAAAAACATTTCGTAGTCTTCAATCAAAATATATTTGGCTCTTCCAATGAAAGGACTTTCCTTCATGGCTAATGTCACCAAGTCAAGTGAAGTCATCTTTATTTATATAGCTCTTTATACAATACAGATTGTGACAAAAGGAGCTTTACAGTGTTAAAGAGGAAAATAATGTCATCATGTCCTCTTACTATTGAACCCCTCTCACCAAGAGCCTTCATTCTATTATGTGAAGAAATCTACTCTTTAATCAGTTGTTTATGGATACAATCAAGTCTTTACCTTTTTTTCCCTCTTTGAAAATCTGGTGGATGGTAAAATAGGTTCTGAAAGGCATTTTTTTTTTGTTTTGTTTTTTTGTTGAGTTCAAGAATTCCAGTAATCACAAATGACTGGAAAATCTGTGAAAACACATTGGTCAGAAAGTGTGGGAATCCTGAATTTTTTTATGAACAGAATCTATCAATAGAATTCTGTAGCTGATTTTTTTGTGTTTCAGTTGGAGCTTAGTGCTTTTCGAGCAAAGTGGATGTCTGAGCTTCAGCCTAGCTCAGGTGGAAGGAAAAGTGTCCCTAAAAATGCTGACCTGAAGAGGAAACAGGAAATCGCTAAAGAGGAAAAGGTGTGAGCTCATGAATATTCAGTGTGTGTGCGCCACTGCACACATTAGCTGTTCTATGAGAAGAGATCATTACATGACCAAAATAACTCTGTGCTGTTACAGTGTTGATGTGTAATATATCCTTCACTTGACCCTGTCTCATCATCACTGGCTGTGAATGTGTGCTCATAGGCCCAAGAGCTGTTCCTGAAGGCTGTTGAGGAAGAACAAAATGGAGCAGTTTATGAAGGTTTTTACTGATTCTTTTTGACTTATAAAATGGATTCCATGAAGCCTGCAGGTATAAATTTCCCCATTTTGGTTTTGCAGCCATCAAGTACTATAAGAGTGCAATGCAGCTGGTACCGGACATTGAGTTTAAGATCAACTACAGCAGAACTCCTGATCCGGACCATGGTGGGAGCTAGTAAGTGCTTGGGTGTAGAATGAACTGTTATGGAATGAATGGTCATGGAAGACTTGGATGTATATTAGGAAAATTTGAAATTAGTTTTAAAGTTTGCTAGCCTTGTAAAATTAAAAAAAAAACAATAGAAGTTTAATGAAACAATAGATTATTAAATATTTACAATGTTAGTAT
>JAUZSZ010000115.1:5133485-5145145 GCA_034780575.1 Labeobarbus marequensis | reverse complement strand
ATGTGTGTGTGTGTAAAGTGTAAAGAAATTAAGCTTATGTGGGAAAGAGGAGGTATACTTCATTGTCAATAATAATAATAATATCCTATAAATAGGCTTCATTTTCTTTACTTTTAGGAGTGAAATGTGACATGCTCTTGACAGGTTTTCATCTAAATATCATCATACACAGTATGAAAATTGTAGGCTAACGTTACATCTCATGACAACCAATATGGCAAACTACAGTGGTATTACCATGTAACGTTAACGTTATTCATTATGAATTTGTGCATGCAATCTGGAGATCTAGTACACTTAGAAACCAACATACTATTTTAAAAAAGCTGACAAAAGTCTAAATGTATAACAATTAGTACTGTATTGGAATGAAAATGAGATTAATTATAGCATGTCAGGACACTGCTTTGCATGTCATGTTAACTACTCGATAGGATCGCGTTGCCTTTAAACAACAGATGAAAAACTGCAACAACACATTTCAAGACTATTCCGAAACGCTTTGCTAAGACTTCTTCGTCAGAACAAATAAAGAACGGCTTCGCGTGGCATAATCATAAACCTAACGCTTCTAATCTTCATAAAGTCATATGATGCTAGACACGCCGCGAACGGTACGTTATCATCATCCGCGTTCGAGAGGTCACAGGCGCGTCATTCTGCCCCAGACAGCGCAGTTTCCGATGACATTTTTGCCTGTTTTTTTTGGCTCAGCAAGACTATTCAAAAGCATCTTACCTTTAGTCCTCAGACAGATCTTTTCTTCAGTGCTCAGTCCTGTGCGGATGGTGTCGTCAGTGTGAAAGAGTGGAAAAAGCTCGTGAACTAATGAGCGTCATGAGTGTCTGTAATCCACCTTAAACTGATGCGTATAACGGGACGTGTTCGAATAACTCTCTTTATACTGCCGCTCTAGGGCAAAGTCTGTGAGCACACTGCGTCCCCCTCTGCACTTTTAGTGCCATGCAGATTTAAAAATTCAAATACGTTCCATTCCAAGAACAAAAATATGCATCTAGAACGTTTAGAATAACGCGGCAAAATACCAGGGCCGTTGGGTTATACATCAAACTTTTTAAAGTGGTGCTTTATTCTAATTTTTTGATGTCATGACAACTATTTTGCTTCAAATGGATTTAGAACGTCAACGTGTCTGTTTTGACTTCCATTATGATGTTATAACAGAAAAGCGCGCGTTCTGGCAGTCTGTTTTAAGAACGGTGCTCCACATTTTACAAGGCGTGAACTCTTTGGCGAACTAGTCACCCCATTCATCTGAAGTTAGGACAAACCAATCACAGCGCTGCTACGATGTGGAGCAAAAACAGACCAATCACAGAGCCGCTCTGATGCGGAACCAGATCGGTCCAATCACAGCGTTGCTCCCGTGCACAGCGCGCATCCAGGGGCCCATGGTGAAGGGAACAATCACAGGAAAAGTGTAGCAGGTTCCACCAAACGTGCTCGCGTAACATTTTGTTTGTGGAAAGCAGTGGTTAATAGGTAATCTTCTTATAGAGATATTGCAGTTTTTAGTTTCTAGTTGCATGGTATTTTGTTACTTGGCCACACGCTGGAGAATGGCCTGCTAGAATGATTCCAGCAAGCATAAAAAATTCATAAAGCTGAAAAAAAAAAATCTGATCTCTGGTCTGTCTGGTCATAGCTCAGAGTGCTGATTCTTTATGATGCAGGATGATACAAAGTCCCATTATTTTGCATCATGTGCATGACTTAGAATCACATTTGCAAGTGTTATCCATTATTACAAACAATCTTCAACAGTCAGTACACACAGTTAACACTCCCTGGAATCATTAGATGAGGATGACTGGGAATGATATTAAGAGCCCTTACAGTATAGCCTTCATTTTCATCCCTTCCATAAAAGCTTTGTTCCGGGCCCTGTAAATTTCAGTGACTGCCCTGGGTTTGAGAATGCAAAGCAGTACATCAATACACAGTTTAATCCTTCATCGCTGAACAACCTGAATTTGTTGAACTGCAAAAATCTCTATATTCATTTTCACCAGTAGTTTAACTAAAATAATATCATTTAAGGACCTATTTTATTTTATATTCATGGCCTAAGCATATGACCATTACAAATTGCAAGCCAATATAAACTAATATAAGCGTTATCTGCTTAATGAAAATGAGGTCAAATGAATAACTGTAATGATAGATTAGAAAACAAGTATTTTCAAACATTGTGTCTGACATGCTTGTGCAACAGCTTTTATTGCCTTCGTGGCAACGACAGCTTGTTGATACTGTCAGCGATGATGACCTGGTGCTGATTAAATCATTTAATGAACTGAATTTTAAAGAACAAATTTTCCACGCAAACAGCATTTAAAGAATAGTTTCCACACGGCTGCAATGAAGCCCAAAGAAATTACAGTGGTCTGTAAAAGGCATCGTTTGCCAACGCAGGTGTTTCACTCAATGAGCTGAATATGTACAGGAATCACTTTATTTGAAGCCATATGCAGATATTAAAGCTAACAAACTAAAGCTTAACCGAATTCATCTTTCCATTATTTCAATAAAAAAAGATAATTCGCACCCTCTAGTGGTGGACCAGCTAAACAAAGCTTAACAAAACTACTAAGAAACTTCAGACGGTATAAATGTAGCTGTTCTTCGAACACTAAAATTCTGAATTATAATTTGTTAGTGAAAAACACAATGCACTGCATGCCACTATGGTCTTCTATACTTTCCACCCCATTTCAATTCCTACATCGGTTTAGTCAGTGCTGCATACAGACTTGCATCAAGACCAGTGTCTTAAAATCATTGTCTTAATTGGTACAATATTAAATGCTAAAAGAATAAGAATCTGCAAAGCAAGTCAACAGTTTCATCCATAAAAAAGAAAGTACACTTGTTAATGCCTGATGAAGTACAGTATTTACATTTCAACAAGGAAAATATTACTAAATGTACAATTTAGTGTTTGCTACATTTACATAATCTCTCACAAACTCAGACCGATGTGAAATATGTACACAGAGTACAATTACATCATGGATCTGTTTAAGCTATTAAAATCATTTGCGAATAATAAAAATCTGCTATTTACAAATTCAACAAACCTCTGCCTGACCTCAGCAATCAACACATGCCTTTTTAAATATTTTCTTAAAACTCTTTTTTTCTGGACTGCTGTGGTCTTCCATTTTCATGCAAAGGAGCGATTCGCTTTTGTTTTCGAGCAGGCTTTATTTTCCTCTGTTAACCGGGTCTCCGATAAGTTCCGGACATTTCTCCTCCTTCTTTGCGACTCTGTCGCACTTGTGCAGCAGGTCGTAGTTTATTTTGTCTGTAATGACACTGTCCTGCCTGTACTGAGGATGTTTGGCGACAAACTCCCTCATCCACTTAGCCATCGTCATCAGCTCACCTGAGAATAACACAGCAGTGAAAACAAACATTAGAAGACATCAATAACACAATCCAAATAATGAGGGAACTAGTTTGCCTGCAGTATGTCATTCTTAAGTTGCCAACAGAGGGGAAAAACACACATTTAAAGAACTGCATTTCATGACAAAATAGACAGGCATGTGCAGAGAGTACAGTGGTATAAGAACTGAAATAAAATAATCAGCAAAAAATAAACCACAAAAATGTAATAAAAGTTCATAAAAATTGCATTGATTGCAGGAACTAAAAATATAATGTTTAAAGAACAGAAACACAGCACTGCCACTGTAAATAACCTAAACCTCTCACATACCAGAAGCACGCTTCTTAATGAGTTTCAGGTAGTTGAGAATAGTGCAGCGTGTGTCCACATCCACCTCCATGTTCTCAAGGTAGCTGTTCAACATCGGTATCAAGCCGTGAAATACCCCTTCCTTAAAAAAAAATAAACACTCACATCAAGCATCGTTTAAGCCGCATGAGCTTATTGTTGAAGCTATACGGAATGTACAGCTAAAGAGCAGAGAAACACACACCTTCCCATTGATGATGGTGTCAATACTCATCAGGGTGAACTCTTCACTGTCATTAGCTTCACTCTCCACTCCATTCTGAGCTGTGGAGGGCGCATCTAACACTGGGTTGCAGCCTTTAATACATTTAAAAAAAATTTGGAACCAGCATGCAGTGTGTCACAGCTCATTGTTGATACGAATGATAATGACCTCTATTAAACTTTAATATGTCAACTAACCTTTAAAGACGTCCTTCCGAAAATAAAACATGCCTTCCTGCACCGCATTTCGCTTCTGGGCTACTTTCATATTTTCATCAACCTAAACCAAAGTAAAGTTGCATTCAGTGTTTTAATGAACAGAAATACAATGTCATGGATGCACATTTATAATTCTTGGTGATTGTTCAGTAATATTTTTCCATTTTTCAGCTGTGTAACGAAGAGTTAAAATACAGTACATCAAAACACACACAAACAAAGAGAAACCAACCTTTGACAATGGAATAAGGAAATCCAACTTATAGGATAAAATCACACGGGTGAGGAGAACGATAAACACGACATAAGCTGAGTTTTCAAAATCTGTCAGTTGAACCTGTTAAGAAGAAAAAACAAACAAACAAACAAACAAACAAACACAAAAGACATGAGACATGAAGCACAAGTCAAATGACTGCATATATGTGACCCTGGACCACAAAACCAGTCAAAAGGGTCAGTTTTGTGGATAACGGGACAATATTTGGCCGAGATACAACTATCTAAAAATCTGGAATCTGAGAGTGCAAAAAAATCTAAATATTGAGAAAAATTAAGTTTTTATATATTTACAGTAGGACATTTACGAAATATCTTCATGGAACATGATCTTAATATCATAATGATTTTTGGCATAAAAGAAAAATTGATCATTTTGACCCATATAGTGTATTGTTGGCTATTGCTACAAATATACCCTGGTTTTGTGCTCCAGGGTCACATATGAAAATCAAATCAAACTTGTCCAGATGTCCACATTTAGTCCACGTTGTATTTCATAATTACGTGAGTTACATTATACTAGATCAAACTGATATTATATGGGGTGTGTGTGTATTCTGTGAGTTTGGCATGTTGTGCTTGAACAAACCGTCGGTGGCGAGTACTGACGTTTGCTTTGCTAAGCACACAGCCAGTCAAGCCACGTCTGCTTGCATCATTTGGCACACAGACAGCGGGCAGACGGCTGTGTGTTTAATACCTCCATTGGACGGAACTCGACTCTCCATCCGATGTCAGAGTTTGGAGGGGGGGGCTTGAACCTCATTGTCTGCCAGTTGGTCGACTGAATATTCTGCAACACGCATGCAATTTAAACCAAAGTGAGTGAAAACTGGTTTAATATTGACATTTCTTTTTTTGTTGCTGCTGATCAATTTGCTAGAGTAATAAAAATCAGATGTTAACTTTACCTCAAAGTGGTCCGATTCGTTCTCATCATCCAAATGAATCTTCTCCTGGAAGAGCGACAGCGGGTCGCGGATGAAGAGATGCGCAATGTGCTGTGCCAGCAGTTTGTCAATGCCTGCAACAGAGCAGTGCAGCGCGCTTGAAAATACTGCACACAGAACTGACAGGCGGCCTGCTTCAATGATTCTCACACCCCGTCTAAACCGGATGAGAGCGCCGTGTCACATCAAAAGCAAACAGAACCCATTAGAAGCAACGATGCGTTCTAGAGCGGGGTTGCAGCATCTTTTGACAAGAGGACAAAGACAGTTTTGACGTGTCCAGTGCACACAGCCTCAAGCTGCTGTCAGTGTGTGTTTCTTTACCTGCATCTAGGAGCTGTTTGTTGATATCTTCATCTATGGTCAGCTCAATGTCATTGTATTTCTCACCGCAGCAGGAGAGGTAGCTGTCAATCGAATCATACCGTGATTTATGGATCTGGAATTTGTTGTTTTTCAGTGGCTGCAGAGACAGAAACAACACAAAATCCTTCATTTTTAACCATGTCTATGAAAGAGCAATCAGAAACGTACAAGGACATGGGCAGTTGACATGCTCGACTTCTAAAACTAGTGATATCCAAACATCTGCTGATTCATCAGCTTGGACGACAGATTTTATTGTCATTTGACAGTAAACCTTTGTACTTAATTTCATTATTTACAAATATCGTGCTCAAATTGAGTGTGATGAGATTTTTTCCCCCTTTTACATATTTAAATAACATGTGACATATGCTGGCAAAATGAGTCACAATAAGCAAATTTTCAAAAATTATTTAATTCTTTTTTTGTATTCTCACTTAAAAGGCCTTCAAAAAAATTTGTTGTTGGAATCAGACAAAAAAAAAAAAAAGACTGAGCTGCATAAAGAAAAATCACCTAGCAACATTGAATCTTTTCCTCCAATTCTTTTCTTAATGATACTTAATATAATAAGAAATCACAATATAGCTGTTTTTTAATTTGATCATTATTGCAATAAATAAGAACAGACGCAAACAAAGAACAAATATAAGAAACAAACAAGTGTATGCCGTATATTTTTCTCATTTTACATCTAAACAAAAGGATTAAGTAAGAAAAACATAACCAAATGTAAAAATTTCTTAAGTTCATTACAAATAAATTGATTATTAAAAATACAAAAGCAGTTCAATCAGGAGCAGCGATCTTTTCTCTTCTTGTTAGATTAACGCGAATGAGACAGACAGCCTATATATTAAGACCTGTACTGCACGCATCTAATATAATACATGTCAGATGTTTTCCCCAAAAGTTTCTCAAACGTTCGCTTAAGACATAACAGATTATGTTTGCGTGAATACTTAAATATTGTAATTCTGTGTATATTTATCAGGATCACGTGCGTCTTTATGCGGGCGCTTCGGATGAGAGTCAGTGCGAGAAGCAAGCAGAGAAAAACATACTCCTCTCAGAAAATGTACAAATATACATACTTCTAGATGTTTAATTATTATTTGGAGCACTGGGATCACGAGACGAGGGCTTAAAGGACTCATTTTTTTGAAAACCTCAAATCTTTCCCATTTTTTGAAACCTGTAGCTCAAAATTTGCCCCGTGCAATCTCTGACTCATTTCGCCAGCACAGGTCACATATTAAATGTGGTGGTATAAAAAAAAAAAAAAACATAAATAAAAAAAAAAAGTTCTCAAAAGCACCAATTAGATGGGATTAGTTTTCTTTTTAAAATGATTAACAGAGGCTGTCTGTTACTCCATGTATGATTCACATAAGTCTGACGTCTGTAATCATTACTGAACGGGGAGGGTCTATTGTTTGGATGTGGGTGTTACAGAACATCATGCAGCCTATAATTATAAAATCATTTATATAATCATTGGAAGGAATTTGGGTAAAAAAAAAGAGACCATTATTTTTTCCATAATTTGCTCCTTACATTGCGCAAGGAACCCAGCCTAGGTCAATTTTCTTTAGGTCTTGTCTCCTTAAGGAAATCTATTAACTTAGGGTCTACGACTTTTAACTTATTTTTGTTTGTGTGCAGGTTATGTCGTAAACATTTGGCTCTCCAGCCAGTGGAAACACATGCCAGATCAGAGCAACGGCTCCAGCACCAGCCAAAGCACCATTTTAACAGAAAAATGGGAAGACGGGATCCCGTTCTCACCTCCAGGCCCCGCTCCTCTCGGGTTCTGTCATCCACAGACGCAGAGATCACACCCCAGCGGCAGTCAATGTCTGACACATAGCCCCGATAGAACGGCGAGGCAGCGCTGAGAGCCATCTGCACAAACAGAAATAGCAATAAAGACAACTTCTGGGGGTGCATTTCTGGAAACACCTACAAGCATCTTAAAAGGCTGTACAACCGCTAACCACACAGGAGTGTGAAATAGGTGTGGGTGGGTTATATATTACTTCATGTGTGATAAAGATGGTCAATTTTCCACTAAAGGTCAAAGTTGGAAGATGCCCTTTAAAAGCTAGAAGTTTGGGATCTTAAAATATTTTACTCTTTTTAATTTTCTTGAATGCGGGAGATGTGTGGTACATCTCCCTCTTACAGGCAATCACATCATGCATAAAAGTCTGCCGCACCTGCAGCGACTTTTCCCCACATTTATATACAATTTATTTAACAGTATAAACATACAGTGATTAATTGCCATTTGTTCTGTGAAGCAAGTTAATTGCCATTTGTTCTGTGTTTCTGTTTTTGGACCCTTTTCACATGGACAGTGTGTGTTCTGTTGTAGGAATTCCTCTAAGCCTTGTTTTCTTACCACTATGGGACAGAAAGTGGCCAGCTGGTCGTAAAGGTAGCGCGCCTCACTGATGCTGCAGGCCTGGAAGGTCACCTGCAATGGCAGCGGTGGACAACACGGATCTAATGTCAACCAGCATCACCTGACTTAAATATCCTCAATGCAAATCAGTGAGAGGCGACAACACTCAGGGTTCTGGGAGGAAAAACATTTTACCTGCAGACAACAGTTTCCCATGCCAAAGCCCATGGCGTCCATGTAGATGTGATCAGGCAGGGCTCCCCGGGTAGCTTCTCCATCATCCTCCGGGAACACCTCCACAAAAGGAGACGGGGTGTTTTTATCTTTAAAAACTGTTAAGGACACGCAAGCCAAAAGAGAAGCAATTGAAAACATGCAGAAATATAATAAACATCTTAATTTTGTGTTTAATAATCACGTGCACCACACATTTGACGTGTGCTACAGAGCAATAAAAGCACTTCCACATAAATCTTTCTCCTAACTTGCTGCAATATGAACAGCGGCGTTCTCCATGTCATTTGATTTTGCTTTTACGGCATATCACTGCGCAGCATCACTCACTGTGATATCTGATTTGTCCAAAAAGCTGTTCTTCAGGAACAGAAAACTGTTTTGAACATCGATAACAACAGCAACAAGCAAGTCGAGACAAGTCACCTTTATTAATGTAGAGTAATGTAATGTACAGTAGTATACAACACAGACTGTGTCAAAGCTGCATCACCCTGACTACCAAAATAACAATATGGAAACTCAACTTTGGAGACAGTTCAGATTCTGCTATAAAAGCAGCTCTAAAAACAACAGTGTCATTATTTGGCTCAAGTCAGTTCAGTGTTGAATCCATTCAGAGAGGGCTCCACAATGAATCATATTTTAACTGTGAACATGATCTCTGCTCATCTTGATATAGTAAGGTACCTTCTAATTAATTATCCTGAAAACATCTCATTTTACTTTAGTATTATCTTGCACTGATAAGTCTCCACAAGCTTTAATGGCTGTAACTGCCAGATTTCCCCCAATAAAAGGGTTTTTTTGTTTGTTTTTTTTCTCCATAAACCAATATATTTTCTGTCCAGTGGTTTACTTAATCTTCCCAACCTGGCAACCATGTGCAAAAACAAAAAACGACCTGACTAGAGTAATGGCTGCTGAAAATTCTGCTTTGTCATTAAAAAAAATATTTCACAATATTAGTGTTTTCATGCATTTTTGATCAAATAAGAGCAGCCACGGTGAGCATAAAAGGCTTGTTAATGATTCCAATTTTTGACCGCTAGTGTAACTGCACATTAAACATCACGTACTCATTCATTGACTTTCATTGCATCACATTACATAACAGGTTTACATTTAGAATCTCGCTGTGTTGTATCTGCTTAGCGTACACGAAGAGTTACTGAACTGTATGTTGAGGAAAATCTCCAGTGTATCCACTGGGTAGTGCTCAAGTTTCTGGGTCATCATAATATAATCTCATTCACTCACATTAGGAGTAGATCAAATGAAACCACATACACTCTGTTCATTTTATTTCCAGAGAAAGACTGACTTTGAACAACAGAAACAGAAGTCAAACATTTACAACAACACACTTACTTGGTACATTTATCACCACCTTCTCGCCCCTCCGGTGGCGTATGTTTCTGGTCAGAGTGCTGTAACACATGTCAAGTCACCTTTATTTATATGGCTTTATTTTTATACATCAACAAACGAGATCTGTTAGTGGAGCATTACCTAAAGGATCCATACCTTATTCAGCTGCAATAACCATGCATTAAACACTGCACAGTATAAACATGAATTTTTGTACAATTCATGTCTGCAACACAAATATAGTGAAGGTTTACAGAAATCCTTCACTTACTGTAAACATGAGTGACCGTAACGGAACCACCAACAACTCTACAGACCAGCAGCACTTTGTAAAACGCTCTTGGCTACTGGTATGTGAACAATCACTGTCTGTTCAACTGGCCTCCCCATAATCCCCTTGTAATGCCTCGGAGCTCTAGCTTACGCAAACAACTTCACACTGTTCTGCGTTACACGTCACTTCAAACACTTTCAGCTGCAATGTAAAACCGCCGGCCCATTCTGACATGAATTCAGGAACTGAAACGCATTAGGACAGAGGCATGGGACACATGATCTCTCACCTGAATCTAGGGTGTCTGTTGATGGCCTCGTCAGGGAAGAAGAGCGATTTGGACACCCCTTTTTCAACAGGTGTGGATTTGTATTCTGGCTGAGTGAAGCGCGGGCAGCCTAACCTAAGACACACAAAACACAAAGAGAAAAATAGAACCACACACCACAATTCAGAAATGCACATATTTGCATATTACACTGCAACTCTACAAATGATTTAATAGCATGGAAAGACAAATATAAAGCTGCATCTTTTATCAGGGTCAATAAAGTGTTTGGGGTAAAGGGTGAATGTTATCTATACGTATGACACACCTAAATCACTCAAACAACCAGGAGTCTTATGCTTAGAAGCAAACGTTTTAACTTTTTTGTAACAATTAATATGTATGCAATACAAAGACTGCTAAAGCTGTAATAGTTCTTATAAATGATACAAAAGTCAAATCAGTCTAGGAGTAAAAACAGTGTGTAGAGACTCCTAGTTTAAAATCTTAGGCATGCTGATTTCAATTAACTCTAACTGCACATTGTCACTTGACCAACAAAATCTGGCCAAAATATAGTCTGTAGTCAGATTTAATCACACTCCCTTTCTAATGAGCTCAGTCTGTTTGAAGTGCATTTGCATGCTGGTGCTTGTTCAGTGAAGTCTGTGACTAATGGAGATTTGCTTTCTGCAAGGATGAACTATGCAAATCTGAAATACTTGCAGGATTTTCCAACTTTCACAGATAAAGGTATAATGGTAAAATCAAAGTGTTTAATTTTCCAAAAACATCCACCACTCACTTTGCAAGCGTGAATGATGCATTTCTATGGACAGATAGAAAAAACACATTAGAAAAATAGTGGAGGACACAGAGTGAGCTGCTGTGGGAAAAGTGCATGACCCAAGTTGTCAAAAACATGAGAATACTTTGTATTACGTGCTTCAAACAAACTCCTATGCACATAGTTCAATGTGTGCTGTTTGTCAGTCAGTACATAACTTGCATGATTTTACCATTGTATCTTTATCTGTGAAAGATATTTCTGTTTTGCATAGTTCATCCTGGCAGAAAGCA
The DNA here is from genome assembly GCA_034780575.1 of Labeobarbus marequensis. NCBI lineage: Eukaryota > Metazoa > Chordata > Actinopteri > Cypriniformes > Cyprinidae > Labeobarbus > Labeobarbus marequensis. Next base: position 5,133,706 of record JAUZSZ010000115.1, on the reverse strand, counting down.
AGTCGCCGTTAAACGTCACAGACTTCATTGAACAAGACAATATCACCCACTAAGACAATATCATCAGAAAGAACCAGGAAAAACATCTCACTTTAAGAAAATTGTTGCAATATGGTCTGTGACCAAGACATTTGGCAATGCTTACGCAACTTCAGGTGGATATGGATATTACTATTGGATTACAGCTAAGGATTGATGATATAACTACCTGGGGAATGATG
>JAUZSZ010000115.1:4840874-4851500 GCA_034780575.1 Labeobarbus marequensis | reverse complement strand
TGAGTATTTGACACCTTTCCTATACATCATAGGTTCCACCACGATTCTGGTTCTGGAGACCCACAGCAATTTTGAGTGTCTTTCTTCTTTACACACCAGATGGAAATCATCATCACGTTAGCAGAGAGCTGTGTGAATTGATTTGGGTGTGTCAAGTAAGAAAGACATATAGATGTCCAGAGTTGAGAACAACTGCGCTACACGTCATTCCCTCCATCTGCTGGTAACACTAAGGCATCGCAGCTTTCAATCCCTACCATGCCTGCAAACACACAGAGAACTTCAAAGCTTCGAAATGCCGTTTGCCCTCCAGAAACATCCTGCACCTTTTCATTCCAAACCAGCACGCTAATTATTTCTTCATTAGCACTGCAGTATTCTCTTTGTGCACCGTGGTACAGGTTTGGTAATACTGAGTACATCATTACCTGGTCAAGGATGTTTTAGACATCGTTTAGAGCAGCGTGGAATATTTAGTGTGCCTACACTGAAATGTAAATGAATTAATACATTTAAACCCACCAGTCACACGGTGGACCAAAACTTTAGTTTGAATTCGAAAGGCCTGAAAAGAGTTGTTGATGTTTTTATAGTCCCTTTTCTCACACTGTCCTAATGACAAGCTGTTCTACCACTAAAAGTACAGCTTTTGCCATTTTTTTTCTGAGACTGTATAAAAAACCTGCCATTTTAAAATAGGTGATGTTCTGACATGACTAGAGGCATTTCCAGGTTGCTCTTTCTGAAAGATGATGTTTATGTTGAAGTATAAAGACTGTCCGTTATCGGTCCTTCGTTTGTTCTGGCTTATATAAGCATACCCCACGTGAACCTGTCAGTGATCACAGCTGTGAGTGTAAATAAAATAACATTAATTAAGTGATATTAGTTTACACTGGAGCAAGTGTGGGTGTTCTTACTGATGTTCATTTGGGAATGACATTTAATCCACAGCACTTGCTCACTTATCTGTGAAAAATGTGGATTTAAATGGATTATTAAAAGGCTTAAGGTTAATTTGACGTTTTAAATCAAATCCTGAATATTTTTCCTTGCAGGTAAATTTCGAGAGGAGTTCAAAGCAGCGTTCATCTGTCATTGCTCCGGTAGAGATGAGACACACCAGGAGAGAGTGAGAGCGAGAACCAGCACAGACAGCCGCAAATCCCTGTCTACCCAAGTAAACAACTTTGACAACATCTCCAGGATATCTGACCAGGCTGTGTAGCTCCATCATGAGAAGGGTGTGCTGGGTTAGTCCTGCGGGGAGCCACTTCACCAGTCACCACTGCCGACTAGAAGAACACAGTGCCGTATGTTTTGACCATTAAGGATGGAAGGATTAGTCCCTGTGAATTAATTACCCACACTTTTTGAAAATGACATTGTGTCTAGCGTAAGAGCACATGAACCTTCAATGGAATGGACATTTTTAGCCAAGGGGTTATTTTTCTGCTCACTGCAACAGGTGATGTTCCCCACAATCCCCAGAGATGATGTGCATGAAAATAATGGCATGGCCCTGAAACACATCGTTGATGTGAGGCTGCATTCTTCAACTCAAGACTGAAAGCAAATGATGATAGAAGGGAAGCACAAAAAATAAATCATTTTTAAAGCTGAAGGGTGTCATTTTGCAGTGTCTTTTCACTTTAAGTAATCTGTGAGTTATCTGAGAAGACTGCAGCACCACTGAAACATTGCTCTGTTTGTTTGAGCATCCTAACCAGCTGAACTCAGTGATACTGGCTCACCAGTCATGTGCGTTTTGGATGGTACTCTTTGTTTGACCAGCCAGTGGCAGATGCATTCAGGAAGCCTGTTTGAAATCAAACAATTCAGCCCCTAGCAGAAATAACACTCTTCAGAGAACAGGTTGCACTTTACACAATGCATGCATAAACTGCTTCAAGTACTTATGACCCATTGATATTGACCCTTTGACATATATATATTTTGTTCCATGTATGTATAATTTGTAATGTTTCTCTATAAGAATACTTTTTGTCATCTTTTCAGGAACAGTTTGCTCTAATCTCAGTCAGGTACTCAAAAAAACCATCAGGATAACATTTTGATTGTGTAAATTTGCATAATTTATGCTTACAGATAAAAGTCTGTTTTATTCCCAGCGTTAGGCATCTGTGTTGAGTGGTGTTTGCATTTATTTCTAATGGAGTTGTTTTGATGTTTTGCACAGTCCAGCAGTAATTATTTGCTCTGAGCGTTTGCTTGTTGAGTCAGGAGGCCTGGAGCGTTGGCTGTTGTGACTATTATTAGTCAGATGATTACAGTCATAAAACAGAACAATGGCACAATAATGCATCTTTGCTCAAGTGTGGTACACATCACAAGCACAGACAGGTGAACAGCAGGGCATAGAACTACTTAGGATGTTGTTATCTCTCAGGTGCTAGCTTTGAGTTCTTGTGTAATTTATTCAAAATGTGCTGCTTATGACATTCATACATGAATATACTGAATGTGTTCCTATGTTTGTATATATGGATTGCAATTTTCCCTACAAAAAAAAAAAAACTAACAAAAAACACTACAAAGCCATTCATCATTTTTGTCAATTGCTTTAGTTAGCAAATATGTAAATGATTTTCATACATTCTGACTTTTAAACACTGGGGGGGGGGGGGGTGGATATATTCTGCAGAAATATATTGCATATAGAATAACTTTTCTAATTAAACATACTAAATGTCTTAATTAAAGCCTGAAAATGCAAAAAGAAATGTTTGAGGGTTACATTTAGAATAAAATTCAGCAATATCACAAGAGCTGTTGTTCCGAATTTTAACACTGATCTAATTTTTGAATCTGATTGCTGACAGAAGCTGAAATAGGGAAAATGAAACACTGTAGTGAGTTTCAACATTTCAACCTGCTGTTTCAATAAAACTGCATTGCTACTAGGTAATAGCTTACTATTTGTAGCACTATTGTCCAGCACTATTTTAAACTACATACCCTAGTCAATTGAAAAATAAATATACTAAAATGTGTTTGAAGTACATTTGTTTTGCGCTAAGTATATATATCTACATATTTATGTACTTGATAAAAAAAATACTCTGCAATTGTATTTTAGTATACTAAACTGATAACACTTAAAGCTTGCTAAATTGGAACGACTAATTTTGTGCTTAATGCACTTTAATCGTGCAGAAGTAGTGCTAAGGTCCAACTGAAGATATACTGAAGTATATCTGATTGTGCTAAAGTGGAACTATTGCAAGTATACTTCAGATACTCTTACAATATCTTGCATTTAAAGACAGATATTATTCAAAGATCATACAACCCTCATCAATGGTGACATTAAAACACACTTTAGGCTTAAATTTAAGAAATAGTAGTACTCCAAATAAAGTTTCATTATCATTTTTATATCAGTAAGTCTCAAGCGATATGTCAGTAAATAGCTTTTAATAGATTTGAAGTATATTAGTATGAACTAAATGTATTTGAAATATATTACTCTTTTACTAGGGTGGCCAACAGTCAGGACTTTTGACCTATTAAGCTTGTAACTAAGGTTAGTGATATCTCTTTAGTTTTAACAGTAATAGTTAATGATTTATTGTATATATTATAAAACATTTCAACATTTCTTTAATATTAGCCTACATCAAAGACACAGCTACAGTTGGCTGGGATATCAACTGACCCGAGAACTGGCCCCGATTATATAGTGAGCCGTGCAGGTGAGTGACAGTCAAAGCGGAGCGACGCACCTGAGAGGGATTATTCAATAGCACCGTGACGTCACGCTGGGGTGAATAGAGCGCGCTGAAGCGGAGCTGTTCACTCGCACAGGTGCTTAACACCGATACTCCACCAACACCGTCACACCACATGAAGGCCATGAGAGCAACATTTCTCATTGGTGAGTAAAGGGTCTCTTTTAAGGCTTTTAGCAGTTCAGTGCTTCATTGATCTTGGAAGTTCTTCTGATGGAGTTCTAGAAATTGATTTCTCATTTGTGCCTGAACATTTGGCAAGTGTTTCTATATTGCTCTTGGTGTGAAATGGTCTAATATAAAGTGGAATCAAATTGATCTGTTCTTACAAAGGTGTTCAAAAACATGTGAAATACAATTTACTTTTGAAAACAAAGTTTCAGAATTTGGGGAAGTAAAAAAGTTCCTTCGTACAAAGGTCAGATTCCCTTTCTTCCACCGAAGTTAAAGACGCTCTTCTCATAAACATAATGGATGATATGGATCGTGACATTTTGTCATACCTGCTCAATGCTGTTGCCATTACAGTACAGGACATCGTAAAAATTCATGTCAGGTTTTCACGCAGTTTCTTATGCTTATAACTTGTAATGGGAAAAACAGAGATTAAATTAGAAAAAGAATATTTTCAAAGAAATCATTATTACAAAACTTTTGCAGGGTGTGAAAGGTGTGAGACTGTGTATTACATATTGTGTGCATTTCTCATTGCATTAAGCTGATGTCAGGACAAGCCAATTATGAATGCTATTTTCAATTCCAGCGTCTCATTTGCTGTACCAGCTAGTTTACACTGACACATCAAGAACTACAGACTGCATTTCTCACATGGATGCTTGTGTTTCTCCACACTTCTGCAGAAGCGAGCAGGCTGTTCTCAGAAATATCTGCAATTTTAAAGGTACAGAATTCTTTTTTAAATTCTATGAAGCAAACCGGATGCCATCCTTAATGCAACCAATTATTTTTTGTTTAACGGGGTAGGACCGGGGTTGGCTGGTCGCATTGGGTTAATAACTGCTCTCACAAAAAATGTAAAATTGAATGTTTGCCGTCTTTATCCATACGAGTTGATTCTGTCAAGGCATTAAAATTTTTCAGTTTATCAGGGGCAGTTGGCACACTGGTTTCAAGGTTTTGGGTTCCACGTGGAGTGTAATAAAAAGATAATGAATCATTCATAATGAATCATTCAATGAATCAATCATTGAATGAATCATTCATTCAAATTATTTCTGTATACACAGACATAAAACAGACTCACTGTGCATGACTTTTCCTACTTTAAATCTACCATGCTGCCTGAGCTGGGTTATCTTAATGCTCGTTTTGACAAATATATTCAACAAAGAAAATGCTGTCGGCAAAACCTGTCTGCTCTACCTTGTGAGACGTCTCATCACTGTGTTGACAGTAATTGGATTCAAGCGCAATAGCCTTGAGCAAACTGCATGACTCATACTGAACCGTATGTCCATCCAGAGAAGAAGAAAGGTCTAGCCTGAGGGGACATTGAAGTTGTTTGTTGGTAGTGCCTGAATGCAAGAAAGAGAGAGAGAGAGAAACACACACTGGGCTCAGGGAAGCAAACGAGAAAACAATATATGAGATCATCAGTCCATATTCACATATGATATTGACTGTCATGTTGATATATTTTAACATGTGACCATAATAACCGTTTTGGAAACTCATAGGCAATTACAGACATTTTATGGGTCCATTAAAGGACCAATTAAAGGATTAAATGCTTTAGAAACAATCACATACAATAGCCATTAACCTCAGCTATTAAAAATTCATGCACACATTGAGATACTGATGAATAGAGTTCAGTCATGATGATAAGCTGATGGTAAGCTCATGTCAAATTGGTGACGTTGAAAGTGCCTCTAGTAAAGGCTGCTTTGCTGCTGTCTCTTTTCATCTCTGTGGAAAGATGGAGGCTGCCACATGACTGACGCAAAGGTCTGTAACGCTACTCTTCAGATGATGTTAAGCCGCTCACCTGCATTGGGACAGTGCGTGCGTTCTGGGCTGGATCCCTGCAGGACTCTACAACAGCTGTACTCTCAGTGCCAGCATCATTGGGGTATGCCACACACATTGTATACAGCAATATCAATAACGCAAATACGAAAACAAACAAACAAACAAAGGTTCTGCATCTGAGGCATACTGTCAGTTACCACAGCCAAATTTGACTCAGCCCTCAGGTTGCTTGTAAATTAAACAAAAATTCCATGTACAGTAACACACTTAAAGGGATTGTTCACCGAGAAAGAAAAAAATATTTTTTTCATTTACTTAACCTCATGATTTTCCAAACCTGTGAGACTTGGGCTAATCTTCAATACACAAATTAAAATATTTTTACTAAGACCCTAGCCCCCGGTTTCACAGACAAGGCTTAAGCCTAGTCCAAGACTAAAATGTTTCAACTGAAAGAAACTTGCACTGACTGATCTTAAAACATGTCAGTGCCTTTGTTTTGTCTTAAGATACACACCAGTAATGCTTTTTTCTTAGGCATGTTTATAAACATTTCTTAATTATCCTAATTGAGCTATGGCCTAATCCCTGGTTTAGGCTAAGCCCTGTCTATGAAACCGGGCCTGGAAGTTTCTGTCCCTCCACTGAAAGTGCATTCACTCAAACATAGAAGATCCAAAAAAGTAATGAAGAGATACAATCACTTTATTTGATGAACAGATTTAATTTAGACTTTTAATCACATATTAACACACAGACATACAGGGCATCACATATGTTAAACACGGAAGCTTGTGTGCCACACACTTGAACAAACCTCTTTGGTTCTTGTATCATGTATCATGGTTGTATCTTGCATCATGCAACCATACTTGAACTTCCTTGTTTACCAGATGTGATGTGCTTTATGTATGTGTGTTGATCTTTGTTGAAATTTAATTGAAAGCCTAAATCAAATCTGTTCATCATATAAAGTTATCGCATCTGTTCACAAGACTTGGATTAAACCAGTCAGTTCATATGGATTCATTTAAGGACGCCTTTATGACTTTTTGGATCTTCTTGGGTGACCTTGCAGATTTCATTATGTTTCAAAGTTTAACCAAAGTTGTATTAGTTTAGAATGACACGATCAACTTCACAGAATTTCTTGGCTTGTGTTGTTGTGTTGCTTGTTACTAATTGAGGTTTCTGTTTTTAGTAACTGATAGCATGCCATGAGTGAGACTACATGTTTTTTCTTTAGTTTTTTTTTCCACGACCAGTGGCGCATTGTAAAATAGTCCTGAGAAAATCTTGATTTTTACAATTTCAATTTGGCAAACACTGATTACAGAAACCCCACTTGCCATTCCAAACTTTCATTCATTCATTCATTTTCCTGTGGAATACAAAAGGGAAGATTATTCAAAATCTTCATTTAGTTCATTTTCATGCAAATCAGGAATCATGAAAGTATTATAAAAGTAGTTAATGTGTCTTGTGCACTATATTCCAAGTTCCTATTCCAAGAAACAGACTTAAATTTACTTGATGTGATGTGTGTGTGACTGTCATTTTTTTAATTTGTAAGAATTCTGAGCTTCAGCAAAGGAAAGATTATCAGTAAATAAGGACTTACATACAGGTTTGCAATGACAGAATTCTCAGTAATCTATTCTTTCATTGTTTTCCAGCTCAAAAAAACAAGCAACTTGAAGCAGAATGGCTAGTCAGTGATCACAAAGAACATGGTAGGTCCTTGGTCTGTACACTGAGCACCAAAGCCTTTTGGAAACTCACAACCGCATGCATGCTGTGATGCCCTCATTGTACCCTCCCATTCCCTCAATCCAGTACGCCACACCAACCAATCCTGTCTTGAAGAAATAGTGGCTTGTCTTGGGGAGAAATCCTGTAACAGCCAAATGGTGCCATTTGTCCAGGAATGCAACGCCTACCAATGCAACCCCAGTCAGTGCAGAGAGGCATTGAGGCAGTTCTACTCAGCTCTTCCTCACAATGTGGCTGAGAAACTGGTGTTCTGTGACTGTGATAGAGAAGACCAGGAGTGTCAGCAGATGAAAGCCTCTCTACACTCTGGATCCTGTGCGAGTGACCTGTCGCAGACACCCTGGACCTGCCTGGAGGCACTGGACAGCTGCTCTGAAGATACATTGTGCAGGTTAGCCCTCAGCATCGAAGGCAAAGCATTGACAAAACGTTTTACAGCAGGAGATGTTTATAGATCGTCATTTCTATCAACCAGTTATAGGCCAGGTAATTTTTGCTGGGCTACATTTGTGCCTAACTGGTTTGTGTTGGGCGGGGGGTTCGGACGGTAATCACACGGTTCCTCTTAGGAAATTTTGTTCACACTTTAGTTTTAGACCAATTTTCAACATTTACTAACTAACTATTAACTACAACTTATGCCTCAATGAATTCTTAATTTGCTGCTGATTAATAGTCAGTAAGGTAGTTGTTCAGTTTAAGGATCAAATAAGACAGAATAAGGCATTAATATGCCTATTAATATGTTAATATGTATCTGGCTTTCACTGCTGCATTGGAACAGGAACTATTGTGATAAACATGACACAAGTAAATTTAACTAAGCAGTCAACCAAAAAAGCAGTCAATTGGTCAGAATGTATGAATGAGAAGGTACAAATTCACACAAATCTGCCATAAATCAGCTAAATTACTAAAGCTAAAAACTCAAAGGTTGAGAGTGTGTGAGTGTATAGATGTGCTGTTCCCCAGATGATGAAGCTGGTTGACCATCATGGTCTTTCCAGTTGACTGGAGAAGTTTTAGGTAACTGGAGGCATTGTGGGAATACCAGCACATAGGATTTATATAGACTGCTGCTGATACAAACCAGCTCTTTACTATTCACAGGCAGATATTTAGCAATTACCTCTCCAAATGTTTTGGGGAAAAGGAATCTGTGGATGATAAGACCTGTGAATGGCTAAGTCGTCTGGACCCTGACTTCTTTCTTGGGCACGAACTCCAGTGCAGGGTGGCATTTGTGGAAACAATGGGTTCAATACTTCATCATCCATGCACTTGTGATGGATTACATCATCACGATCAATACAAGTGCAATGAGCTAAAACACATTTTCCAAGACAAGTCCCTCTTCAGTAAGTACTTTCAGAGGTTGTTGGCTAGTTTAACTACTGTACATTTGCATTTGCAAGTACTTCTGGCATTATCTCATTCTGACTGATGTATTCTGATTTAACCATTCAAATCATAGCACTCTCAGGGACCAAAGAAAATTTCCAACATGAAGAATCCCATGAATTAAACACTGGGCAACACCCAACCAGCAAAACAAGCACTAAACAGCAGTGGTTAAGTGGTGAAAATGTCCGACATGGACAATTCAATGATTCAGGCAATGGGCAACGACCAACCAATGAATCAAGCGTTAAGCAGCAATGGCTGAGTGGTGAGTTGATGCACTTAAAGTGCACTTTTCTATTTTCATTGCATTATTGCTGACGTAATTAAATGCATTGTCTCTGTTTACACCAGATCAACTGTTTTACATACTGATATACATCTCTGCGTTGATGGTGGTGGTATTGTTTGTGGTCAGTCTGGTTTTGCACAGACTTTGGTAAGTTGTCATTATTATAATGCATACCAAATTATATAGATGTTTTGATAACACTTTAGTATAGGGACCAGTTCTCACGATTAACTAGTTGCTTATTAGCATGCCTATAACTAAAATTTTGGCTGTTTATTAGTTCTTATAAAGCACATATTCTGCATGACCATATTCTACATCCCTAATCCTATCCAATACCTAAACTTAACAACTGCCTTACTAACTATCAATGTGCAGCAAATTAGGAGTTTGAGGCAAAAGTCCTAGTTACTAGTTTGTTAATAGCAAGAACTGGACCTTAAAATAAAGTGTGACCAATGTTTTAATAATGATTTAATGGCTTTTCTTTTAGGAGAATACACCAAACTGCTGGTAAACCAACTTTTGAGGCCCATCAGTCAAAGTCCCTGATGTTGTCATCTGTTATTATTTAAGTGGCAATGATATTTATGATACTTTGCACATTGTATGTATATCTTTCACTGTGAATTTTAAATATCCTTATAAAATATTTAATATTTTTAATATATTTAATAAATACCTTTTTGCTTTACGGTTTGCAAGAACGGATTGTTTTTCCGCTCTGATGCCCTGATATATTATTTATATTGGATGAAAAAAGAAATAGTAGTGTGGAACTTGATTTTATTCACGTGGTATTGACGGGATTGTGAAAAGTGGAGATAATGATTTGTACATGGTTATTATTATTATTTCATAATTGTTGTCATTTGGTATTATTGGCATAAGCTTTATTACTTGGTGGGTGTCAAAATATGAAGAATTAAATTTTCCTTGATCATGTGACATAGGCGTCTATTGTTCTGAAGATACATAGTGAGTTTGGAAAAAAACAAATAAATAAAATAAAATAAAAAATATAAGCTTGTAATAGATGAGAAATAATACTCTGGTGTAATGTGCTAATCTGATTCTGTTTCTGGGCATAAACTAAAAATAAAGTGTTAATGAGCAACATTCAGCGTCTCTGATATCAGATCTCTTATTTATCTTTAATATGTTGTGGAAGATGAATAACCAGCATGAGGGAAGCCTCTGATAAGAGTACATGCTCTTGTCTTCTTCAGTGCATCTGACATTCATCATGGTGCATCAGTCTGTCTGTCTCGTTCCCATTCCTACCGACACTCAACACTTCAGTCCAGATGTTTTTAAGTCTAATGATGTGTTTCCTGAACCTCAGTGTCAAGACCACACTAAATCATCCTTAGGAACTTCACCAAAGACATTAACGAGACATTTCACCAGAGTAGT
>JAUZSZ010000115.1:4761906-4772878 GCA_034780575.1 Labeobarbus marequensis | reverse complement strand
CTTTGGTCTTGGCCATGGTGGAGAGTTTGGAATCTGATTGATTGATTGCTTCTGTGGACAGATGTCTTTTATACAGGAAACAAGCTGATATTAGGAGCACTCCTTTTTTGAAAAGCGTTTTTCTGGATTTTTTTTGTTGTTATTCTGTCTTTCACTGTTGAAATAAACCTACCAATAAAAAGCAAAATGATTGCAATCACACACAAACACCCCCTCACATAAGAGAACCCATTGTTTATCAAACCCCTTCAAAAGCTGCCCGTGTTTGAGATGCACCTGAACTGACTGAATTGTCAAACACAGACAAAAGACTCCAGTATGTAATAAAGCCTGAAAGAGAGAAGCTACAGTACTGACCTTTAATGTGTGTGTTTGTTTGTGTGTATGTGCGTTAGTGAAAGAGAATGATAGCTTGCTCTGTGCTGACTATATACAAAAATAAAATGGTTTGAAAATAATTTTAACAATCTTGACCCTAAAAAAAGCACAGATCAGGGAAAATCCATAACAGGCGGAGTACTTCCTTTGCTTCTCTTGGATGGAGGTGTATCAAATAGAGGTTTGTGCTTTTAAGAAGCCCCAATAGAGTTGAATTGTTGAGTCTGTGCACGTGTGCGTGTGTGTGTATGTGTGTTGGTTGTGTGTCAAGGAGGCCAGTGCTGGTTAGCCAATCTAACCAACATTCCCATGAGGCAGGAGTGAAAAGGATTCACACACTTCCACTGGCCCTTAGCCACCCTCTCTCTCACATAAATCTCTCCAGGCTCTTTGAACACTGTTGTGTTGTTTCTTGTACGAAAGAGAATCCCAGAAGCTTGATGCAGGAAGTGGGCGCTGAGAGCGAACTGCACAAATCTGCAATACAACAACTGTCTAGAACAGTTTTCTTAGACATGTTTCAGCCTCAATGTAGAGATTGGTCACTGAGGACAGACAGAGTCAAAACAACTGACAGAGAGACAGACAGACAACAAACAGAATAGGGTGTCGGTTTGTTTGTTTGTTTGTTTTAATGCCATGCCAGCTACTGTGGCTATTTTTTGTGGCTATGTTCAGAAAATTTTATGGCAGAAATACAGGCAGAAGACAGACGGAAAGACAGGCAGACAGATAGACAAAACAAAAGACAGACAGACAAAAAAGAAAGATAAAAAGGACATGTCTACAGACGTACAGATAAAATGAAAGAGAATTACACAGACAGACAGACAGACAGATGGACAAAAAACAAAAAACAAATGACAGACAGACAGTGGGAATGACAGACAAGTAGAGATCAAACAGAACAACAGACAGATAGACAAGAAGGACATACAGACATATAGACAGATAGAATGACAGACAGCTTGACAGAAAACAGACAGAACAATACACACAAACAATGACAGACAGACATAAAAACAGGTTTACATTTTTAAAAATCAGGCTCTGGATTACAGGTAATAACGTAAATAATGTTCAGTTTTTTGCACAGACTGATTGTTTCGCTTCATAAGACCTCAACGTATCTTCAGGAGCCACAGGTATTAATGTTATCTTGCCTTTATGTGCTTTTTTTGACTGTTACGTTCCGGTAGCTACTGACTTGCATTTTATGAATCGCCAAGGACAACAGTATTCTTATAATCTTGGGTGGTCTGAGGGTGAATAAATTAACAACAAATTTGAATTTTTGGTGAACTATACCTTTAACAGAGCTCATATTGCATTCTACACTGCATTCTTATGGTCTGGAATAGTGAAAGCACTCTACAAATGAGCCGGTATGCAAGAGGTCACCCACAACCCACAAACACCTGGACTTTCTTGTAGAACAAACCCTGGGGTAAAATAAATAGCAGCAAACAGCTTTAAACTCAGTTTAAGAGCTCTGTTCCACCTCATGAGTAAAAATAGCACATGCAAATCAATAAAGTTCAAAGTACAATTTAGCAGATGGAAAATAAAAATGCTCATTTATTGTACTGAGCTCAGAGTGAGGTTTTTAATACGGCAGCTGTGAGCTGTAACAGAGAAAGAAAGAAAAAAATAGAAAGCCCTGCAATTGATTAAAATAAATGAGGAACGCAAATAACTGCAAGCTATAAAACAGCACAAGACAATAACTTGAAACAATAACCAACAATAAATTATATACAACCTTAAAATGATTTATAGTGTCCAGGGCCACCAACAAGCCTGTGGTTTCAAGTTTATTAAAGAACAAAATTTTGGCTACATGCTCGCAGCTAATAGCTGCAGTTTAGTTTGTGGACATGTGTCTTGTAAATAAGCCTATCAACATATCATGACAGATGTTACGACTTCTATCTTGTTTAATCAGGGACAGAAAGACTAAATGGTTGGGTAATAAAGAAAACGGTGTTAGTTCCAAATAAAAAGAGATATCGAGCGGGACACATGCTACAAAGATTTCCTCTGATAACTGCATATGAGACAGATGCAGAATGAGACAGATGAGTGAGAGTTTAGGGGGAAATATATAAAACTCTAGTCAGATGAGATTTAGACGTCCTTCTCAAATGGAAAACCTTGTCAAGTCATTTATTGATTGGTCTTCTGAGCTTTGGGGGTGATTGATGCAGTATTTGTCAGATAATAAATTTGTTCTTCAAAGAAAAACAGAGAAAAAGCTAAAGCTTTAATGTCTATAACAAACATCTATATATGCATGCTTTTTTTGCTTCTCAGTGAGAATGATTTCTTGATTTGGTATTCCAATTAAACTGGAAATATATACACTACTGTTCAAAGTTTTGGGGTTGGTGCAGTTTTTTAAAGTTTTTGAAATAAAGGGTGCATTAATTTGATCAAAAATACAGTAAAATGGTAATCTAGTGAAATGTTACTGTTATGACAACATTTCTTATTATTATCAATGTTGAAAATAGTTGTACTTCATTTTGTGATTTTTTTTCAGGATTCTTTGATGAATAAAAATGTTTGAAAGAACAGAATTTATTTTAAATACAGACAGAAAGATACGAGAAGATACAAAATCATTGTGACATTATAAATGTATTTACTGTCATTTTGATCAATGCATCCTTGCTAAATAAAATTATTCATTTATTTTAACATCTGTTATTCTCCAGTTTCTCCCTCTTTAGCTTCAGATGGAACTATTCACTGTCAAAGCAAAACATAGTCTATATAATATATACTAATACATTGTGACTGAAAATGTTTGTTTTTGTGCAGTGCTACTACATCTACATCAATACATGTCATATAGGATGATTGTGATATTGTCTAGTGGAACAAATGAAAATTAAAGTGCATAAAGGGCAGTATTTAATATATTTAAGCCATTTTTCTCAAAAATACTTGAAATGACCTAAAGAATGATTGGTTACACTTTATTTTAAGGTGTCTTTGTTACAGTGTAATTATATATTTAAGTACTGAACAATATTAATTAACTACATGTACTTACTATATGGTTAGGGTTACGGTTTGGCTTAGGGTTACTTGCATGTAATTATGCATAATTAATTGTTATTATAATAATAAGTGCATGTGTAAGTAACGTGTAACAAGGACACCTTAAAATAAAGTGTTACCGAATTTTGTTTATTGTGTTATTGATGTTGATGCTGCAGAAATCGCCCTGCGGAGGGACAAATAAAGAGTACTACTACTGTATTAAATTTAAAGACATACAAATGTTTACGAATAATCTGAGATTCACAGAATTTACATTTTAATTTTTGGATGTAGTTCATAAATAAATGTATTCTCTGATAACGCTTCTCCATCATTTATTGAAAGTCCTACTATGAGATTGTGTATTAAACTCGCGTAGCAAAGGTTCGGACAATTTGGATTCTGACCAGACAGAACATTTGAACACCGCCTTTCAAAAATATGTATTTTCTAAAGAAATGAATACTTTTATTCAGCAAGAATGACCAACTGTGACATTTAAAATGCAATGTTTCTATTTAAAAAATACTGTTCTTTTGGACTTTATAGTCATCCTGATGTTTCAGGAACATCATAATCTGCATTTTATAGAATGCTTTCTGAAGGATCATGTGGAGTAATGGCTGCTGAAAATTCAGCTTTGAGTCACAGGAATAAATGATATTTTACAATATATTTAAATAGAATACCGTTATTTTCAATTGTAACAATATTTCACAATATTACTGTTTTCGTTGTATTTTGGCCAACTAAATGCAGCCTTGGTGAGCAGATGAGACTTTTTTCAAAAACATCAAAAAACTTTTGAACAGTATGGTGCCCATCTATTTCATAATCCTCGGTGTTTAAAGTGTGCAAGACTTGATGGAGTGTTTGTATTTTTGGCATGTTCTCTTTAGATAGCAAGAAACATGATCTTTTTTTGGAAGCTACACCACCTCTCAAAAGGCACGTTATTTGCTTTTTCCGCAATGCTTTTTAAATGGATTTGAAGAAGTTCATACTGTATGCATTAGATACTTATTGGCTGCTTTTCCTTTGTTCCATCTGCTCCAGCTCATCCAGACAATTTGATTATGACGTTGTGGGGAATTCACTGAGAATTAATTATGGCTGCTAACAATGGTGTTTTATTTGCAGGTGCCGTTTGTGTTATTTCATTTTCTCAAGAAACTCATGCATTCTATAATAGTAATTTAAGGAATGGGATCATGAGAAACATTAATTGGCTCTAGTGTGTCCAGACTTTTGAACGCTAGTGTAAAATGGGGAAAGAGCTCACCTGTTTGGATATTCTTTGATGACCTGGTATATGGTGACCTTGACTGTGATGTTCTCATATCTGACGTGACTTTGATCCTTATAAATCCTGAACTCGGCGGCGGTCACTGCCTCACCTTCTGGAATCTGAGTCAGGTCGAAACGAAACTCCCTGTAGTGTCGTCTGTGATGGGAGAAATCCTTATCCCTCTCGACTGCACGGAAACACAGAAAGCACAAAGAGAAGCTGCACGGGACTCATTTGTTGCACACTGTAGGATGGAGGAAGACTATCACGCACATGTGAGCTGCTTTCTTTAAAAAGTAATTCATCAAAATCATCAGCATTCCACGCCTAATCCAAACATTTGGACGACCAACAAAAGCAGTATCCAGTCCATTAGAGCAGCCATCTAAGCACAGGTAGCAGCCGCTACACACGCCCTTCCCTGTATGCTCTATCCATGATGAATGGGCTGTCAGGTAAGAAAAACAGGCCTTCGCTAATAACACACTGCGTTAGCAGAGAAAAGCTGACGAGACACAAATTTCGAGTGAACGATGTATCACAAGCTTTCTACTCCGATATTCCGACCTCCCGAGATTGCCATTTCTAATCTGCAGCAAATACCATGTGGGTGAGATGTTATCACTGTCAGAAATTTAGTGCTACCTCCTAAAAGTGTCCTAAATGCTAGAAATCTTAACGAGCAAACATTTTTGATATATTGGAGGTGCCTAGTAGATAAGGCTTTCTCTATATATCTAGAAACTGCTTTGCCAGATGATGATGAAGTGTTGCATTCAGTGTGTGTTTTAACCCTTGAAGAGGCCTCTGAACATTCAGTAGGGCACCAATACACCACTCAACCTGATCGCACCATCTCTACCATTCTGATGCAGAAAAAGGTTATTATAGTCACTGCTGAAGCTTACAAGAATTCAAGAATATGTCTGCTGAGCAGATACAGACAATGTCATTTATAAACATTATTTTATAGAATTAAAAATAAAATAATAGAATTCATTTCCTAGGAATTAGGCAATAAAGAAGGCAATAAAGGCAAATTAAAATAAAGGCTATTTAAGGCAATAAAGAAAGAGATACGCACATTCGACTCTTGTCTTCTAAGGACTCATTATTACAGAACATTCTTACATAAAACCTATTTTTAAACCTGTTTTAATTACAAGAGATGTCTGAGTGGGGGACAAATAAAATGTCAATGGTATATCAGAAAACGCTGAAAAAGACACTGTACTATACTGTACCATTAATAGACATCTCAACCATTTGGTAGACATGAAACTGCTGGGTTTTTAAAACTAAACACTGACTGTTGGTGTTACTGAACTACAGAATGCAAAGGAACAAAGGGTTAAAGAAGAATATAAATGGGCTTCTTTTTGTGCTAATTCCATGTAGTCTGCAATTCTCATTTCTGAAGCATTGCCTAAACATGCATAGAGTGAAAGGCAGACATACAGCACTGCTCATGAAGGAGCAGAGCTGAAGTGCATTTGCTTTGTGGTGCCGGTGAAAGAGCGCAGCTCGGCTCCTCTGATAGTTTATCTACAGTGAAAGTCTGTAGTTACTTAACACGGAGAGGTCAGAGGCCAGGCCACAGTTACACCAGCTGGCCAGACTCAACTTCAGCATCCTGGCTGCTAATTAAGAACAGAAGATGGGGATCTAGTGCTTTCCGGGCAATACCGAGATATTGTTTCATTAATTCAGTGCATTCATTTCAAGTGATCAATGGAGAAGTTAAAGTACATGTTGCCTGCATGGCAATGATCCAGCCGAATGGAGGCTTAAGCACAATTCTCCACTGGTGCTACTCATAGCTGCCGTTTTTCTTTACTACGAGTGTTCGCTTTGATCGTTCTACCATAGACAAGCTGCTTTTTTTAAACCCATGAACTACAGCAATGATGGGTTTTATGAAATGCAAGGCTGCATCGTATTCCAGGATCCTTTTAGCACTTTAGTCTCGTTGTACACTGAAAGAGCTGCAGCGCTTTGAAAGCAGACGCTGTACATGCCCTCATTCTCCTGAGTGAAAACACATGGAGCGCAGTTAAGGTGATGATGGGGGACTCTACCTTAACACACACGTTTATTTACTCTGCCAATCTGAGGCCCAAACTGTGTTTATACTGAACTCTCTTTTGTATTTTTCAGACAAATCCATAAAAACAACAAATTCATACAAGATTTTTGTGATTCATCTGGGTGTAGGATTTTATCCTCTCCATAAACAAAACAGTGACCTTTAAAGTCATGTCCTTCAATGGAAAAACAAGCAAAAAATAAGGCTAAACCAGCATCTAATGCATAAATTAGATTAGCAGAGAAAGAAAAAAAGGCACTAGCTACTGGCACCAGATTACCAGATTTAGACCAAAAGCAGCCTTTCTTCGAGCTCTTTCCTCCGCTTAACAACAGGAAGTAATTAAGGCAAATTATCCCCAGGTCAGACAGTCACTTGATAAGCATACATGAACTGTGAGGTGAGAGGTCACAGCCACTGAAGTTGTATACAGTTCAGCATACACTTATCGTCATATCGCAGCATTCTTCAAATAACAACAAAAAGCATTTATTACTAACGACAGGATATTAACAAACCCTGCATGTCCACGTCCTTCATGATTTACTTTCACTTTTCCTACTGACTTTGCTACAGTATGTGCATGTATGCTTTCTAAGAAGTATATTCTGATATAATGACACTCTTTATAGCCACATTTGTATTGTCTCTCTAACCTGCAATTGCCTCAGAGTTTCCAGTAACCATACAGTCCTTTATATACACCGTTTATAGAGTTTTCAAGGACAGCGTAAATGTGGAGGACTATATTCCAGTAATATGAAAAAAAAAGAAAAAGAAAAAAAAAATCACCTGCTATTTTAACACTGAGGGCGTTGGATTCAAAAGAAAGCACTATATTTGAAATCAAATAAATGATCTATGCATAGATATTAATTCCTTACAAAGGCGCAAACGTTTGCAAACAGTGTAAAACTGTGTAATAACAATAATTACAATTATCATACAAACTTGCAAAAACAGTCTAATAGAAATTTTTAATCACTTAAGTGCACGACATCATCAAACGGCCTCAAACAGGCTATATCGATGATATTTTCATAGCAGTGTTGTTGCATTGAAAATAGCCTTTTGGATTTTTCCAATGAGATGTTTTCACTTCAATAACCAGAAAATGGACATCATCTAAATATATATTTTTATTTGTTTTGTTTTTGTTAAACAAACCATGTAAGAAGCTTGTTTACTCAGCTCAGCCCTTCTAGACTCCCGTGTGTCTACTAAATTCAATAGGCTATAATTTAACATTTTATAAACTTGGTGAAGCACTAAATCTGTAATATTGTGACAAACGAAACGGTAGCTGGCAATTATCAATAATTACCATTTAAAATCAGGAGCTAGGCTGTAATTGCACTCCTTCTAATACGAGCACATATTTTAAGTTTAATCTTAAGGTGTTCTGATGTCTGAGGCCCTTTAGCTCGAAAATGTAGGCGTGTTAAAGCATCAAATTGGCATTTCTTCATTTGCGGAACTTCATAAAAACTAAATGTACACAAAAGTTCACATTCTCCCGCAGGAACGAAAGGTACGTTCGGTAGGCCATCTCTGAGAGCCCAGATATAAAACATGAACAAACGCGATGAATGACATTCTCTGACCGACAGATGTAGCCAACGCCTGCTAAATGTTTATTTGTATTTATTTTTTATTTTTATTTTTTATACAGTATGGTCATTATTCTAAAAAAAATGCATCATAAATAAAACGGGTACATAGCCAATAGACTTTTCCCTGCGGTTTAGATTTGACCAATGTGAAATGCTACCGCAAATATTAATATTCACACATACAAGACTTTACACATACACTTTAAGAGAAAACCCTGCCACCCAACTATACGTACCCAGATTGACAAAGCTCATCACCATGTCCGCGTCATTGAGAAAGTTGGTGTCTTGCGCGGTGGCCAAAGGCGGGCTCTGACTGGTCAAGGGCGCCGCGCGGTACGGCTGCTGCGGCGCGCTCGAGTATCCATGTGGAACCACAGAGGCGCCTTTACGCGCTTTCCCAGAGAGCGTCTTCCCCAGTATCGCGTCCTCTTCCTCGGTCGTCATCGCGTTGTACAGGTCCAGCATGAAGAGCGGTGCCGACGACGCTTGTTTACCCGGGGAGAAGGGCCTGGGACGGTGAGGTAAGCCCAGGATGGAGAGGATTTCTCTCTGGATCTCTCGCCGCTCGTGGTTGCGCAAACGCCTGTAAATAAAGCTCGAATGCACATGGTTGTCTCCTAAACCGCACTGAACGCCGTGAAGAAAGCCGAGACAGCTCCACAGAAGTCCAAATGTCGGCGCTCTCATCTTTATTTCTCAGGATGATGCTTTCACCAAGCGACTGCTGGGTTGATGATGGTGCTCACCATGGTGCACCATTAATAGCCGACTTTGTTCAACTTCTTTATTGATCAAGTCTTTATTCCGTGTTTCCTCTCAAACCTAGAGTGAATTTCTTCTCAGGCTTCAAGGTGATGCCTCAGGTCAGCAGTTGCTTGCGCCGTGCCATTCTTAGGCAGCATCTTCACTACTGTCATGAACCTGAACTGAGTTCTGAACTGAATTGTTTAGCATCAAGCACGTAATGTAGAAATCGAGAGACTCTTCGCCTGCGCGTTTACTGAGAGCAGCAGCAGCAGCAGCAGCACCACCGACCGCCTGGGAACAGAAGCGCGCAGCCTCAGGAGTCAGTGCATGAACTAGCTCAAGTTGTGCATGCACCGACAGAAGACTACAGCCCTGAAAAAGTGTTGAAAGCGGTAGTCCGTCCCACACTCTGGAGGGTTGCATCAACCTCTAGTGGTCGTATATAAAACATCGTTGACCTGGGGCATGAATGCAAGCTCACCGTGAAATGAGAGACACTTGATATATGAGACCTTTCGTGATTAGTCAAAGGAAAAGTCCAGGCGGGCAAACACCTGTCAGCTTTATTTCAGCGTTGCTCGGTCTGTCGGCTTATATTCGAGCTCACGACAACAGACTGCATTTTTCCAAGTAATAGTTTGTTATGGCAGTGCCGTTATTTGGACTTCTGTTATTCTTTTTCTAACTTCTACAATGGCGAACAACTGCTATTGTGAGACTTCTACACGTTTGCAAACTTACGGTAATATGGATAAACGCTGGGTGGGCTGTATTATCTACAGTATACAATACTAAAAAAAAAAAAAAAAAAAAAAAGCCAGCAAGTGCCCAGCATTGGAACTCCTTCAATACCGACGGCTCATTTGGCTGGCTGGTTGTCTATCCAAACAGCTGCTGTCTGCTTCATACTTCAGTCTGTGTTAAAAGACGTACTAAACGTGACTTGACCACTTAGTCAAAAAATGTGAAAAAGAATGAGTGTGTCCAAACATTTGACTTGTAGTGTAAAAATCCAACGTATGTCAGCCCCGTAAGGGCACTTAAATACATGAAGGTGAATCATTTTAGGTGATCTCGAATGAAAACCTAAAAGGCAAGTCTTAGTAGGGATCCAAAATGTAGGAAAAGAGTAACAGCGACATCTAGGAGTGGAACTCAGGCTGAGTGCAATTGCAGGAGAGCAGCATATTTAACAGTAAAAGTTTTTAGTAGCATTTTAGCTTTTATGGTTAATTTGTGCAATATCATCCTGTTATGTTACCTATTTCAATATAATATCTTTTAAATCAGTAATACTCAATTGGTACAATTTGATTGGATCACCTGTTGCCTAAACTACTAAATAAATGGTTTATCACAGGATGTTGTGAAACATTGTAGCAATGCTGCAAATCACATGCTTGAAACTATAGTATACATTTCCCAAATAATAAGTAATATTTTTGTTACAAAACATGAAGCAACAACAGCAACAAAAAATAATTAAAAAAAAGGTTTTAATTAATGTTATCAAAAGTCATTCAAACACATGAAAGTTGAAAAAAATCACTGCAAAAATAAGAAAGCGCTCTCACAGGAAAAGCGGTAACTGATATCAGTTCTTATAAATAACAAGAATTATACATTTATGGGAAAGTATTACACTCTACTACACACCCTTTATCAACCAAGGGTAAAAGATAAAAAACGCTTTCAGAACGGTGTCTTTCATGACAATTTGCTGTAGAGAAAGGTGGATTAAAATGTATATGATAAATTTGTTCAATTTACCATTTTTTAACATTTAATATAGATATTATCTAATCACAC
>JAUZSZ010000115.1:4614601-4627179 GCA_034780575.1 Labeobarbus marequensis | reverse complement strand
CCTGAGTCGAACTTGCGAAGTCCGAATTACCAAGGACGTACGTCCGAAATTTGCATACTTGGTATTGAGAAACGGCTCTGGACTGGGAGGAGAAGTCGCGCACAGTCCTACATAATAGGGATGCACCAACTGACCGGCCATAAATCGGAACCGGCCGGTTTTTGCTTATAATGCGCGATTTTAATGCGCAACCGTTTTTTGTCTTTTTTTCCGTCCAATTTTTCTGGAAGTGCACCTGCATGCACACTACATTGTAATCATTCGCAAACGTGTCATTTGTGTGGAAGACAGTTGGCACAAGCACAACAAACACAGAAACACAGATACCAAGAAGCGAACAGCCGTTGGTGTAACGTTACTTGCGCACAAATAAGAGCCGCTTTCCTGCGCTCACTGAAGTTGTGCGTGCGTAGCCTATCTGTCCGCGCCCTGCGCAGGCGTAGACAGTGAACGGTTGTTTAGCGCAGCTTCTCATGTGTTGGATGAGAAACGAAACAGACCAAATTGTGACAAAGCTGAAATGCTTCTTTTTGTAAAGAATTTAAAAAAAAAAAACTTGCATGTACTTTCGTAAAGCCAGAAGTAAACGTCAGTTCTGTACAGGATGATTATTTTTATTTTACATTGACTTAATTTGATTTGATTTAAAAAGCATCTGCTGTAGCATCTTTGTTTTACTCGTTGCACTAAACATTATTTGATTTAACATTTTGGAAAAATTTATTTATATAGCCTACTTTGGTTTTATTTAGTTTCACTGGTAAGACCTTTTTTCTTTACACCAAATTTAAAAATGAAAACAAATGCTGAATTCTGATTAAGTAACATCTTTGTTTGGACTGTTGAATGAGTGTTGATTGTGTTGTTTGGATTGTAACTATTGCAGTCCTTTAATTTCACATGGTTACAGTTAATGTTTTCATTTAAGGCCAGTTTTCTGTAGTTTCAACGCAATTTAAAAGCAAAAGCTAAATGCTGATGTCAGCTTCTATCGAATGTACTTACTGCGCAGTTATTGGCTTTAATTTCAGATGGTTACAGTTATTGTTTTCAATAGCCAAAAGCCAGTTTGGCCTGTTAAATACCAAATAAACATCTTGTTTATGTATACTTTCATTCGTTCTTGCTTGTTGCTTAAAGAAAAGGAAAAAATCGGAAATCGGTATCGGAATCGGCCATGAAAAATCATGATCGGTGCATCACTACTACATTACCAGACTATTTACCTAATCTTCACGGTACTTTAGGCTGCGATGGAAATGCAGACAGTAACAGGTCTGGAGAAAAAAGAGTTTCAAGGAAAAATGTTCCTGGGATAAATTGTTTCAGGGAATTTCAGTGGAAAAGCGGCTTATGTAGGCAGTGGACAGCAAGGCAGCTCACTAGGTTTTGGAACCAAGCTTCATGATCGGTGATAGGAAAATGTGACAAAAACACAGAAGTTACACAGTTCTGTACTCCCTAATCAACAATATCCATACCTTGGGTGTGTTGGAGCCGGGTGGGTTGGGTTGTGCGGGGCAGCTGTGGCTAGAGTTGGATCTGTTAGGTGAGGCGCCTCTTGAGGACGGTCGTGACCTTCGACCTCTGTAGCGGAAACTGGCCATCACCTGGGTGGTGCCTTCTGGGAGAATAAACTTCTCGCGCAGCTCCAGATTGGTTCTGCCCTTAGCTGGTGGAAAGACATTAAACAGTGCAATGAGCCTGGAGCCAAGACCACAGCAAAACCTTTAACACGGGTTCAGAAATTAAACCTCCGAAATTCAAAAGAATACTATGGCTTTAGTTCAACTTGAGGTCTATGCCCAACATCTGTTGTACCAACTATTGCAAGTCAATTTACTTAAAATGTTTATTATTTGATATGAAGTTGTCTATATCAATTTAATGGCTCCACAGTAATTACTGCAAACAAACAAATTCGTTCACAAGTTTGATTGAAATTGAGGGGCAAGGCCATTTTTTGTGGTAATCAACAGCAAAATACAGATGCTGTTCAGAGAGCTCAACTTGTTTTGAACCTAAAACAGGCTGGGGAATGATGGGTACCCACTCAAATGAGCAAAACAGTTCACGGTTTTGTGCTTTGGTTTGATGTAGGGAATGATTTGCATGCATTTCACATCACTGGTAAAAATATATAGTATAAAAATAAATAATAATAAATAAATAATACACTGATGCTGCAGAAAAATGTATAGTACAACAGGATTAACCTTCAGAGACTGTAGTTCAGAAAAACAATTTAGCAAGAAATATTTGCTTTGCTGAGTATAGTTCCATTTAATGTGATGAATTATTCATATCTTCCATAGATGAGATTGTCGAACAAGTTTCACTGCACTGCAACAGAGCTACAATAAGCACATGCAGAGAAAGCAAGAGAGGACACATGACGCAACACAAAACCACATGCTAAACAGTCCCTGACAGCACGATGGAAAGGGAAACGTGAGATTAATGTTAATGAGAATACCATTCAGGGATCACTGCAGCGCACACACAAACACACACACACACACACTGGGATGCACACATACCACTGGGATGGAGCAATGAGAGAAAGTGTGAGAGTTGCCAACCTATAGGAGACTGAGTAATTGAAGAATTTGATTCCGAGCGCAACATTTTACTCCCGTGGTGGTGAACTAGAAGAAACGATAATTGGGTTTACAAACAGATCAGCAGGAGAAGGGAAATTCTGAAAGAAAGGCTTCATGGGAACAGACCGGCAAGCTTTAAGAATCCTATAAACAGCAAATTAGAGCGAAGGAAGAAAAGATTCAGCCACAACAAATGATTACAGCCTACATAAGTATTCATCGGTAACATTCTCAACTCTAAAATTTTAAACTGCTTTTATTATTGGGAATTTTAGATTCTGTTCCAAAACCTAGTGAGCTGAATTGCTTTCTACTGTCTACATTGGCAGGTGCCTCCTATAAAGCAGCATCTGAACTGAAATGGAACCTCACAAGTGACACAGTAGTCAATTTTTAAATGAGACTTGACTATACATTTCAGTACTGAACAAAGTTGGTGTCAGTGCTATATGGGACTGCCTTTACCACAAAGGACTCACTGCTTTTGAATTTGGCCAAAACAAGGTATCTTAGAAAGCAGCATAATAATGAACCTGTTCAAATGTTGTCTGTCTACATAGACAACTCAACTAGGTTTTTGGAACAGAACCTTTGTGTCTGGTGGGAACAAAACAATTTTGTTCTTCACAATATAAATGGATTTAAAAGACATGTCTGAACACCGTAAACCGAAGATGAGTACAACATAAAGTGGACATTACCTCTGCACGGGTCATTTTTCACCAGGAACTCATCCAGGGCCATCCAACCACCACCCACCCGCACCATCACCGTACTGCGCAGGATCCGCACCAGCCGCAGCTGCTGCGAATCTCCAAACTGAACACGAACAGAGAACACAGTCATTTCTCCGAAATACAGTCATGTTTGTCAGTGACAGGCACACAGCAGAGCAACATCAAAAACCTGGGCCCTGTAACACACTTTTGAAAAGAGTAAAAATTAGCCATCAAACATGTGGTGGAAGCAGTGAGTCAAATCACAAGATTATTAGTCCCAGTTACATGCTATTTCTGTTCTGTTTATCTCTGGTTTCCTCTTGTTGCTCTGCTGAGCCATTTGAACAAAACAAATTTTGATTGAGACACAACATTGGTTTCATTCCAGAAGACATGAAATGAGTGGTCAATCCAACTGGTCTCATTTGTGGCTTTGTGCTAATTTAAGATTGATCATGAAAAAAATTATTGTGTGGTGGTGTGGTTCATTATATGTCATTAAAGGTGCACAAAGTCTTTTCAGAGTTGTGTTACTGGCTGATTAGACAGTGGTTCTAGACCTTATGCTGCCACCTGTGGGCGTGGATGATGCAAAAGCAAAAGATTTTCATAATAAAACACCATTGCAGAAATATTCAATCAGCTGGCATATCTATCACCCATGACTAATGTATTCCACATTCAAAAATGTCCAATATAAGCATTAAAATATATATTTTAATAATATATACACACTTTTAAAATAAGGGGGGAGGATACTACTGGCTCTATTATTTCATCTTGTGAGTGAACATCATGTTAAACATTTGTCAGATATACCAATTTCTTTTTGTGTGAAACTTTATTACAATAGACAAAGTTACTTAGTGCACTTTTAAGACAAGGTGGACAGGACTGTGATCAGTATGTCCACTAGGGTGTGCTATAAGTGCATTCTACCCCCTCTGGCTGAGGCTCTGTTTTCATACAAATATGGGCACTGGCACAGAGACGTAGGGGAACACTTGAGTATAACTCTGCTGCATTCCCCTACATCCTCCATGCCAAAGATAGGAGCTAAAAGAAACAAGCAGCCAAATGAGTTGCGTCCAAATGATTGCCGCCAGTTGGATATGGCCAAGGCATACAGATTTCACAGCACAGAAAATTATGGCCTCATGCTTTCTGTTCAAAAAAAGAAATCATACCATATGAGAAAGTTTTTCCACAAACCACCAATACATACAGTAGTTGCACCGTCTAGAACTACAAACTACCATTCTCATAGAGGATGCGTGTGTTGACACTGATGCGCGACTTCAACCACACACAATAGGAACAATATGGAAGAATGGCTGAGATCGACTCGCTGAAACTCAACATGACCGACACACTGAGCATCTCTCTGGCCTGCAAGCCCTTGATTCTCAAAGCGATACCCAGGATGAATCGATACCATTGGTGAATTTGGTGATTGGGGGAGGAGAAGATGAATTTTGAAGCATGATCAAGAGAAATAGTCAAGAGAATCACAACAAACGGCTTTAAGAATGACCATTTACCAGGATACAGCTTTCCAAAACGGCAACGTGTAGATGGGGGGTTAGATTTTGATTGTCCCTGTTTGTTATAGTCTCGTCGGCGATTAAGGGGTCATGTAAGCAGTGTACGAGACCAAACTGTCAAAAGAATGGTTTCAGTTGATGTGATATAAAGTTCTCAATACAAAGGAAGAAAAAACATGAGGTTTGCATGACCTGCCCGATAAAAGCCCTTCACCAGCTAACAGTCACGGATCTTCCCAAAACACCACCCTGAGAAAGCATGTAGCTCATGATTTTATGTGATTTATATTGGGAGAATCATGCATCTTTCAGCTTGAAATTTCTCTTGAAGCCTTGGCTTGTTTGAACGTCAGCCACAAACTGGTTAAAAGAAAATGAGAGGCTCCCGTAAAGCAGAACTCAAATAAGATTTAAGTAAATTAAGCAGGCAGCAGAAGGCAAGCGTACTGTGTTATGCTGCAAAAGCTGTCGCAAATGATAATAAAAAAGCAGAATGCAGCGCTGCGGGGAGAAATGCATTTGAACTCAAAAGCAGATAGTTGAATCTAAAAATGATTTCTAACAAATAAAAACAACCTAAAACACCCTAAGTCAACGTGAAACATTCCAGTTGTTTGCTATCACTGCATATATTTAGTCATTAAATTACTGCATTAACTACTAGCAAGATTTTCGAAAAAAACTGCATTAATGAGTTAAAGCAGAAACAGTAAAATTGTTTATTATTAATAAATGCAACGGGGGACAAGTTATAACACTTTGTATAAAGGTACTTTTTTTTTTGAGTAATGCTCAGTGTTGATTTCATGTTGACTAGAAAATATTTCCCTAATTTTTGTGCTTGTTTAACTCAGACTTAAATTACTCGGGGCACTATTTCACAACATAAGAGATATTAAGGACATATCAGCACTAAACACCATTTTTAGTGTCATTTAGTATTAAGGAAGTTGAAGTGGAGATCTGCACACAGCCATGCCACAAACTAAATGGCTGGCTTTGAGAAGAGAGTTAAAAATGTCTTTAAATATGCTTATCCGCTTGTGTGTTTAAGACAGCCTTAAATATTAGGGATTCAAAGACACAGTGACAGATAAAAACAATCAGATAAATTAAAAAGGGCAGCACAGCAAATCTTTTTCAAAAGCACTATGTATGTGTACCTGATTTCCAAGGTAGAACTGATGTGGGAGAAAAACAGCAAAAAAGACAAACATTAGTAAATATCAGTTCACTTTTTTTGGGTTTGGTTAAAAAAAAAATACAAAAGAAGTTCTATCCAACTTTTCTTTAGAGTGGCACAGTCACAGGCCTCCAGCCAGTCAGAAGAAAAATATATTTATGATCACCTTTATTATTGCCTCAGATTACAGGCAGTAATAGAAAGGCTGACCTTGACCAAATGCTACGGGATCTGTTTATTAGGAGTGTTGGAGAGAAGTGGACCAGGGGAAAACCCTAAAACTCTTAAAGTTGAGAGACTGAAAAATGCAATGGCATGTAAAAATGTAATGAAGTCATTCTCTTTGGCAACAGCGGTGTCGGGGCAAAGAGGTTTGGGTAGAGGAGTGCTTTAACAGGGGTCTGTGGAACACTGCCAACTTTCCAGACTTCATGTTTCCATCTTGTCCTCAAAACATTCCTTCTATCGGCTTTGATACAAGGAATCAGGAGCTTTTCATTTGGACACAGCCAACGTTTGACTGACCTTTGCTAGACTGTTGACACAATTACGTTATCACCACGTAAACAACAAGTTTTCTAATAAAAGCAGTTTTTTTAATGTTTTTTACAGAAAATTATATTTTGTAAAATGACATTTAGGTTAATAAACAATTTTTTTCATTCATCACCTTGTTTCCACAACCATAGTACTGTGTTTGTTTTGAGGGTCTTGTGAATTTTAGTTTTGTCTCTTTATTTTGAAAATCTTAGGGTTCCATCCTCAATCTATTTCTCGACTCATCCAGAAAGCATGAAAAACCTGACACTAACCCGATATTTGTTGGCGCCAATCTGCTCTACTTGGAACCGCTTCGGACACTTGCACTTTGCAACTTGGCGAGTCACCTAAACACATGAAGTCATAAATCAGGCCGAAAATGACACCAACTGTAATAATTCCAATTATTGTGTAGAACTTTCCAGAAAGTAAGCCGATAACATTTACCTCATCTTCAATTTTGTCAGCATCGGTTAATGGTTTGTAAGCATCTTTGTTGGGATGTAGAGCAGCCACAAACTCATAGTAGTCGATGTAACCGTCGCCGTCCCGATCAAAGATATCTGCCACAGCGCTCATCTCCAGACGACTGGTGGGGAACTCTACAGGACCAGAGAGGCGTTGAGGGTGAAGCCTGAAAAACATTAGACCCAAGCAACACACGGTTTGAAATCTTTGCTTACTTGAGGATAGGATGCCATCGATGAATTCCTGTCTTGTGACTTTGCCATCCTGGTCTTTATCAATACGGCGAAAGAAATCCATGACGCGTGATTTCTTATGGTTCATCCAGCGCATGTAGCGCTTCCTCCATACGTCAAAGTCAAAATTGGCAAACTCTTTCAGCTGAGGGCAGATGAGAAGAAAATGAGTGTGAAGGCACCTGACAGGAAACTGAGACAGATGTGAGGTCAGGTGTGCATGTATGTCTGACCTCCTCTAGTCTGTCCAGAGCATCGTTGAGCTTCCTCCTCTTGTCCAGCGCCAGCAGCCACACCTGCTGCCACTTACTAACCAGCAGGTTCACTCTGGGGTTCTTTGTCTCGATTTGCGCCTGTGATGCTGCGGTGTACACGGATTGTGTAGGGGATCTCTTTCCTGATGACCAAACAAACAAACAGCTTAATTTCCCAACCTAAACAACCAGTGAGTGCACTTCTGTTTGGTGGACTGTATTACAAACCTAATTATTAGCATTAATTAGTCATTTATTGTCTAGCTCAAGGGCACACATTTACATTTATTCATTACATTATTTATTTAAATGAGGAGAGCTATATCATAAGTGGCTCATCCTAAGGAGACAACACCATGGGAAGAGTGATAATACAAAACCACAACATCATTAGGAGGCACAAGCTAGGACATGAAGAGATGAAGATGACACAATAAATCCAGGGTTATAAGTGGGAGGTCAAGGCGGCTGTGCTGTTGCCTAAGATTGCATGGGTCACCCATTGCAGGATTTGAACCTAGAGCTTTTTGGTTATGAGCCCAAAACTTTACCCACTAGTCTACTCTAGGGCTATGTCCAAAATCGTATACTTCGCTACTTTATAGCAGGTGAAAATGAGAATGTGAAAGGAGTAGTATGTCCAAATTCAAAGTATTTATAAAAGTACACTGAATAAACCAAAAATAATCAAAAATACTAATGTGTTATAGCCAAATTTAGTTCTCAAATTATATTTGTTTTGGTTCAAAACTTACATTTTGCTTTAATATTAATCGAGAATATTGATCCCAAAGACAAAGTAAAAAGATGATTTATTATAAAGACCACACAATACTTAATATATTTTTAAACATAAGCTAAAATCTTACTTAATGTAGGTCAATATTTTTTGTTTGATTATTTTTTTATAACTTAATTTCACAATAAACAATAGCTAAATAAATATTAAAGTAGAATTTTCAATTAAGATTTTGTTCATGTTTAATTTAGTTCACAGTATAAAGTTGACTTCAAAAAACCTTAATGTTTATTGTGATGTCTATTTAAAATAGCATCATCTTTTCTGCTAAGTACTAAGAAAAAAATAAATAAATAAATGTTATTTCTCTGTGCCAAATTAAATGAAAACAAGGGGCTCAGCTTGGATGCTGGTACTCACTGGCTTTCCATCCTTTCTCTAGAACAGGGATTTGAGACTGAACCGGAGGATCCGTTGTGGCTTTTCTCTTATGAGTTTTGGTGATTTTGTCCACATCTGGTTGTTTTCTGGTCATCTCTTCCATGAATGCCTGATACACAAGAGACACACAAACAGCTTGTTCCTACAATTCATACTATTAAACCTTTGACTAATTATGTAATGATGTAAAAGCTCTTGATGGTACCTGGTGCTCGGCGATGAGCGTTTTGACTTCCTCTAACTCTTGAGGAAGAGGTTCCTTGTCTTTCTCACCGAGTGTGGTTTCAGCCCACTGCAGCCAGTTCAGCAGGTTCTCCAGCAGTTCTTGAGTGGCCAGCAGTTCGGCCAGAGCGCTGGAGAGTCTCTGCTGGTGCTGCCGGGCCCAGGCTGTTACCTGACACAGACACAGAAATCTGATCATACTGTACACAGCGCTAACAGTTATAGATCATCCACTGTGGAATCTGACCTATATAAACTTTTGATTACCAGCTCAGATATTTGAAGTAGCACACAAAACAGGAAAATACTTTCTTAATCTGGCAAGATCTGATTGGCTGCCCAAAACAATAGAAAAACATAGTTTTATAAGTCTGCCTGGAATGGTTGTATTTATAAAGTTAATAAAATGGAATAACTAGTTTCTGGATTAATTGATCCAGATAAGATTGGTGTCAAATCTCTGAAAGACACTTAAAAGTGTTGTTTGAGGCAGATACATGTTTTCTGCTTTTTTCTGTATTTTCTATACAACCAAATGTTTTGTTTTGTTTTTTTCCCCACCCTCACTCTCAATTATTATGGTAAAATTTATGTGAATGCATTTGGACATTTTACATGTCCCTCAGATGGTCTCTTTCTGACTAAGTGAGCGGGACTTAATGCTCTACTGTTAGTAATCTACTTTTAATCTCCTTTTATAAAAATATACATATGATGCCTAAATATGATGTGCTTCTCATCAGAATGATTGGGAGAGAACTTAGACGAACCTCCTCAAGCCGTGCTTTAATGATGGTGTTCCAGTGTTTGATGGTGGTGATGGAGTCTGGGTGGCAGATGGACAGGATGGCTTCTCCCATGCTCGTGGCTTTATTCAGGGCCAGTCGCTTCTCCTCCAGTTTCTTCATAAACTCCTGCATGCATCAAAAGTTCTTCTGTTACTAAATGGCCATGTTCACACAAAGAGTAGCCCATCTTCATGATCCGAGGACACGAATAATGCCTCAGGACAAGTGTTTGTCAAAGTCAGATGTGTGAAACGCATTTGGCTCGCCATTTCAAGAGAAAGCTCAGACATTGCCCACACTGCACTGTAACTCAATGTGCCAAACCAGACTGCTTCCATTACAATCCGATAACATAATTCAGCTAAATCGTCTACACTGCAAGTGATGCCTGTAAGAATAAGTTATGGGGAAATGAAAGGGTTTTATATTTCAAGCTTTGGCAATATTGTATTTTTTACAGTCATGCCAATAAAGAAATATTGAATTGAATTGAACTGAATTGGAAAGGAAAGGGTTTTAATTGTATTTGTCAGTAAAATAAATAAATAAATAAATAACTAAATAAATAAGGACTAATGTACAGTCAGCTATTATAAACTATACAGCATATATAAATAAACTCAGACAGGGTGATCAGGATACTGATGCAAAAGTCCATAACTGTAACAAGTATATTGTACTGGCTGTACATTATTCTCTATTTATTATATGGCTACTTACCAAATAAATAATTTGATATGAAATAGTAAGTACCCACATACATAACTAAAATATATATATATATATATATATATATATATTATGGCGTAAATTTAAAATGTAAAGTGGTAATTTACTTATTTCAAAAATGTTACTTCAAAAATCTGATTTTGTAGAGCATGTATGCTATCGATGGCATCCTATTCTCAGTATGTATCATTAGCAACTGGCGTTTTTACCAAAGATGAAAACATATCATCTCCCAGGATGTTAGCTTTCTCAAACTGTGAACGTGAATAACGTCTTGGGAACAAACTATTTTGGCTATTGAATATGAGATCACACTATATGAGAAGAAATATGGCAACTCTTTCCTGGCAAGCAGTTAATAAAGATTTGAAGCCATGTATGGCTTTTGTTACTCAGTTGGACATGGAGAGAGACCGGGCTACGGATCACTACCTCACATTATGAGTGGAGCTAATAAAAAAAGAATGTCAGGGTTGTGGAAAACACACACACACACACACGTTTTGTCTTGGGAAGATTACGATCCTTCTGGCACGCACTTGAATTTAAACTCAATGTTGTAATGTAGAACAGATACAATTTCATTTTTTGTGTTTACTGTGGCCCATCATTGTTGCCAGTAAATACTGATATGCTATTGTCAGTAAAAGGTTTTACAAATGAGTCACACTGATTAATTTGTCTTGTGTGGACTCTTGTTGTGGGAAACTTGCCTTGTGCTGTTCGATGAGAGCGCGGAGGGCTTCTTCATCGTCAGGCAGGGCACCGTGGAAGCGAAGGCTCTGCTCGGCCTCAGCAAGCCACTCCAGTAAGATATGAACGGTGGAGTGGAACTCCTCAGCCTGAGGAACAGTGTACAGATGTGTTATAAGTGTGCATTCACAAAGAGCAGTTTAAAGGTGTCAAGACATTTTTTTTTTCTTTTTTTCTTCGCCCCCCTCCCCCCAGATTTGATATATATTGAATATTATATTTAATAATAATATAATATTTTAATGAGCCGAAAGGAATGCCTAAATTCATTTCTTCAGACTTATGTACCCTCTAGAGGCTTGCGTTCGGCAAGTGAACAACGCTTTATTGCTCATCCCAATGAGGCACAAAATCACTTTCATGGACTTTTACATTAATTGTTCCCTCCTGGTGGAATGACCTGCCTATCTTCAAGGATTGGCTAAAAACACATCTCTTCCATATATATTTGACCCTCTAACTCTAGCACTCTCTATTCTAATTATATTCTTTAAAAAAAAAACTAACACTTTCTGATATTTTTGTATTCTATTTGTTTTCTTTTTAGTTATTATACAATTAACAAAAGCAAAAAAGGCCTCTAACACTAGCTTTCTCTATTCTTTTTCTATTCTATCTCTTTACTCTTTATTTTATATAAAATAAACAAACCTTGCTACGTATACTGCTTTAAGCTAACTGAGACTTGTTATAGCACTTGCATCTAATTGCTCTTTTCTTGATTTTGATTGCTTCCATTGTTATCATTTGCAAGTCGTTTTGGATAAAAGTGTCTGCTAAATGTAAATGCAATGTAAATATAGGGTTGACATTGGTCTCCTGTGATGTCATTGCATGCGTCATCTATGGCCTGGAGAAGAGAGACTTGTTTGTGAGGCCTACTGTGAACCTTCCACCTCCATGTGGAGAAAAACTCCTCAGTCGGTTTACAGTAAGGAAAAGGGAGTATGGGGGTAAATACAAGGTGATAAACTGTGGATGGGCCTGAAACCATAATTGCACTCAAGTCGCTAGGAATTCTGGGCCCATTGCACTGATTTTGCTATGGGGTCCCCTCAAAATCACATTCAGTGGGGGGAGGGGGGGAGGGCACCCCAGAAAACATCGTTCTGGGCCGCTCTCAACCTCTCCTCCATGTCATTGCCAGGTTAAAGCCTGCCTCATCCAACAATATGAATGGTTTTCATCAGCTTCCAACTCTATCACCCTCTAAAAAGACATTTACTGTAGGAAAAACAAATGCTGATAACAATGATATAGAATTTTTGTGGATTGTTTTTCTCTCCCAACAACAGGCACCTTGAAACTGATCATACCTGAACATACTCAGTCCTCAGTTGCTTTCATAATCTAAACATTTAA
>JAUZSZ010000115.1:4501050-4512965 GCA_034780575.1 Labeobarbus marequensis | reverse complement strand
CTCTGTGCTTCTGCTCAAGGAGAAAGATGGAGCTGCTCTCAGGTCTTTAAAGAGGCTTTAGTAGTTTTTATGAGTGGGACGCTACCTATTTGCCATGGAAATCCTCTGAGTCAGTTCCACTATTCTGCCTCAGGCTCCAATACACTAAGCAATGCTTAATATTAGCGATTAGCAGAGAGTCTCAGCAGCTGCCGATTCCTGAAAACGCACATCTGCAAATGCCTGATATCTGACAAATGATTACTTAAGATATATCTGCCCTTTCATAAATCATAATGTAAAATTGGTCCAGGAATAGTTCACCTCAAAACTCCCCTCATGTCTATCCAAACCTGCATGTGCACTAATTGTACAAACTACTGTCTGGGCCATATTTTTTACTTACAAATAATAAAAAAGAAAAACAACATCGTGTTTTGCATAAATATAAGGTCTGGTCTGTAAAAAAAAATGTATGTTTACATACACATACAATTTACATAATTTCATGAAAAACTCAAGTCAATCAGGAAACCCATTGAGTAGACAGTTTTGAAAATATGTACTCATATTCTTAAAAGTAACATGAAAACATGAGGTTCTCACCTTAAGTTCCACAGGATTGCTGGGGAAATTTCTGTCTGACATAACAGTCACATTGTGTTTGATCCACTGGCTGAGGTACTTCACCATGTTCTGGTATTCAACCCATTTAATGTCCACATCCTGTTTCAGGAACATCAACTTTTGGTTAAGATCTAAATATTTCACTTTAATTCTAAGAAAAATGTAAACACCGGCATGATTCCAACAATATGGGATAAATCTATAGGACTTCTTGACTTCTTGATAGGTCCCTCCTTGGCTTTCTAAAAGTATTTCCTTCATACCGTATTCATTTGTTCAAGAATTGCAAGCATGTTGGATTCAAGGTCAATATGTCTTAAATGGAAACCAGCATACACACTTAATACTCTTCCTCAAGCAGAATTATGTTCTGGGAATGACCCCAAAGAATCAACGGATTCCTTAGGAGCTTCCAACTTTCCTGCATAACAAGCGTCCAACTCTTACAAGAAACACGGAATGCTTATGTAATGTGAAAATGTAGAGACAACATTTATTTGCATAGACCAAGCAAATTCACCAGCCCACCGAGCTAAACCTGTCTACAGCAAGCCAGGTAGCTAATATCATCCTTGAGATGTTTATGTGCTATCAATCTGAGTATCCTCAGAGAAGAGTTATGGCTGAAATCAGCATTTTTTTGTGTGTTTCAGTCACAGACAGGTGAAAGGGACAGTGGAAAATAACTAGACATGCTTTACTAGAGCTTACATTTAACACAAATCCCTTTAAGTGATTTTTATTTGCATTGTTTGCAGTGCAACACTTGTGAGAAAGAAGTGTGCTTAATTGTATTACACATGCATTTGTAGTGTACTTGCAGATACTATAATACTAACCTAATAAAAAGCCACTTGAGTGAACTTAAAGAGAGCACACTTTCATGTCTTAAGTACAATTTCAGATTGTTTTTTGACCTCAAAATGTCAAATTGAGGTTTAAAGTACATTGTTTTTTTTAGTTGTGTTAAAGTACACTTATCTTGATGTTTTGACAACATGCTAAAGCACATGTAAAACACCTTTATTATTATTTTAATATTATAATTATAACAGTAAGTGTGTAAGTGTTCATTACAAATTACAAAAGTATTTAAATATATGACAAATTTCAGAATAAAGATGACATAGTATATTTTAGTTTATCAATAATTTTTTGTTTACCATTGGCATGCTTGTCAGGTCATTTGGCAGTAATTATGAAAGTACATATAAAGTCGTACAGATGCATGGTTAAAAACAATAAGTTCAGAAGTTCAAAGTTCAGCTAATTGCATTTAATATTAGTTCAAACTAAGTCTGAAAACATTACATTCAGTTTGCACTTCAGTTTATATTCCTCAAAGTATTTTTTCCATAATAATGCTCTTTTTAAAACTATGCTAAAGTGTGCTTCTTTTTCGCAGGGTTAGTGATATTATAGCTACATGTGATTGTACTTACATTTGCACTGATGCCCTCCATACCATCTGGTACTTTTGGGAAGACGTCGTATAACGTTGATACGTAAGTAATAACAGACTTCTCATCGGGAGATGACACGTCCACATCTGCTCGAATGGACAAGCATTTGATTAGTTAGAATGCAAAATTATAAAACATTGAACAGTTTTGCAACAAATAATAATTTCTGTAACCTTTCCTCTAGGAAAAATCCATAACAGACAGTTTACAGTTTTATTAAGTGTTGAATTCACTGTTTAGTCTGCTGAGGATAGTGTTGGGCATCGTGGCATTGAGTACTATTCTTAGATGCCTGTGTTGTTTTACAAATGACCATGAAATACTGTGAAACTGCAGGGAGAAATATCTGACATTCAGACCGCTGCTCTGGTGACTCACTGTATGGAGGAACCAGTTGTGCTGCACCACAAAACAACACGTCAAAGCTGAATCAATGACGAGTCACTTCAGACATTTAGTAGAGTTGTGTTAACTAGCAGCTCATTCTCACTCTGAGGCAACAATCGCATCCCAAGAGTCTCGCACATCACCAAAAGAAACAAAGATACTCTATGGTGTCATTTTTGTGAAATGGTTGGTAACCTAATTGTTTTCAATGAGAAAACGGTGGCATAATGATGATGAATTTGTTTTCTAATGACATATGAAAGAAAGTAGAGCAGAGGTGAAAAAGGAGAGGACATCCAAAGAAGAGTATGAGCAGTTGAGGTCCCTGTTGAAAAAAACAGCATATGCTGGTTAGGTATGTTTTAAAGCATGGCTGCTGGTTTAAGCCGGTCCTAAGCAACCAGCTAATGACCAGCTAAGAACCAGCTTAAACCAACTCAAACAAGCAGCCATGCTTCAAAACATATGCTGTTTTTTTTCCAACAGGGGTAGCCAATCAATGAAAGCAGGATGAATGGTGGATGATGTTGCCACAAATTAAAAATTCTAATTTTATTTAATCCATGCTTTAAAAAAATGTAGCTAAACGTTAACAATAAATAACTGATAAATAGTTTTTAAATACAGTTTACATATGTGCAACCAATAAACATTGTTTTTGACAATATAAGAATGCCTAATGACATAACATGGATGAGGACATTAGTTTGGCGCTGAATCTCACCCTCTGGGTCCAGCAGTCGGGCCACACCAAGCTGCTCGGCCACACCAAACGCTTGCTCTAGGTTGGATCTGCTGCTTTGTGTTGATACTCTGCTCATATCAACCAGGTCGGGCCTGAATTAAGACAGAACCATGACAATACAATCTTATTCCACAGTCTCTGCATGTCTGATATCTTTCAGTGTCAGATAAGATCTTGCTTAATCAAAACGTATTTGATTGATGATGACAGACATTTTCATTTACTCAAACTGACCCTGGAGTAACACTGGGTTTGTGTAAATCCCCAGAGGAAATCAATGTAAGGACTGTGTCAAAGACTTGTACGCACATAATCAAGGGACATCATTTATACAAAGAGCATATAAGGAACAATTACATTTAGCATTGAGGAAATGAAGGCTACTTTAGGACAGCTATCTTACCAGCCCCCAAAACAGGCTTTGTTTTCTTCAGGAAAAATAGGATTTCTTTCTAAGTTGAAATATGAGCCAGCCATGTTCTTGACAGGGTTCGTAAGATTCACTCATAAGGATCATTTACTGAACCCCCGACTGACAGGAATAGTCACGGCTAGAAATATCTTTGCACAAAAAAGTAACTATTTAGAATCGAGGTCATGTGAAAACTGTCTGCAAGGAAAAACGACATTTCATCAAACTATAAAGAGCAAGTTATGACTACAATAGCACAACAGATCATCATCATCAACAGAGATGAGAAATGAAGCTATATGTGCATGTACAGTAAAACTCTGAAACATTGCTCGTAACCCATGTCACTTCCATGACGCAACAATTTATTTCGGAGTGAAACAGGATTTTAAAAGAAATAAGGGAAGACTTAGTTTTCTCCATCTGTAATTGACTGGATGGTGAAAAGTACCTATTTACATTTGTCACTACATGTACTTTCTCAAATCAGATATACAGTTATAGCTATAACACTCCCTTGCACCTTTATTTCTTTAACATTTTGTGAACAGTAAAAGCACATGCATTTACACTGGTCCAGTTGTGTCTGGAATCTCCTGAAGGGGTTTGAGATGCACCGGATTGCACTCTGTCTCAAATGCATTTCATAGGGCATTTATACCTGGTCTTTCTGCGATCTGATAGCTATCCGATCAGAGAAAATGCATGAAGTGGCCCTACATGAAATGTACGTAGGCCCTGTATGAAAAGTGATTAAAGGGGAGGGCTAAATGACAAAACATAAAATGAAGTTTTTACATTTTCTATGAAAGATTTGTATTTCTTTGAAATAGCGTGAACTGATGAACAGTAAGACAAGGAATGTTTTAAATTTTGACATAATGTTGTCTGAGACTGCAAGACAGCTCACTAAGTTTTTAAACAGAGCCTATGTGTTTAGATACATACAAATACAAAAGAGACAGATTAACATAGTTTACCAAAAAAAACAAAAGCATGCAAAAACATTACTTACATGCCCTTTAACACATGAAACCAGATCAAAACAGTCAAGCATTTTTGGACATGGAATTTTATTTTGGAAATGAACATTGCTGAGCTGTTACCTATACTTATGAATAATAGCATTGAACAGTCGTCCATCCCTCCACGAGGTAGTGAAGTTGTCACAGCGGACGCCTACATAGCCTTCGGTCATCTGTTTGGACCACAGCAGAAGTCTCTCCTTGGCTGTCATGTCCTCGGACTCTCCTGTCACGTGGACGTCCGAGATCTGCAGGCAGGAAAAAAGACATGTTTTTGTTAAGAACATCTGTTATAACATATAAGAGTCTTCTTTTCAAACCTTGTCTTATTTAAAACTGTGTACAGAAATGGTCATTTTGTAACACATTTTTTAAATTGAATTAAAAACAAACCTTTTCTTGAAATTAGAGAATTGCACCTTTTTTGAAATTAATGTAGTTTTTGTCATAATGTAAATTCAAATCTGTTCTGTAAATAATCTAATAAAAGCTTCAAGAGTTTAGAATAAAGAATGAATAAAAATACATATATCATGTACATACAGAAAATGCATTAACTGTTTATATTAATCATTTCACCTCTATGTGAATATTGCGAAAAAGAGATCATCACAGCAGTAATTTAAAGACATTCTGCACCCCTGTGCAGCAGGTAGCAAATATATATTTGCATCATGTGTAGTAACAAATGCAGTCTATAGTATAATAAGATTGCATACACCCACTGCAGGTCAACCAGACTATTTAAGTGCAAGTATTTACACCTGGGTGCCAATAGCCACTCCATAATAAAAATGTGATCACTTGTGAGCAAGCAGTGCACCAACATGCACTATATTATGCAATGCATTTCCCCACGCATAGATACTGTTAAATTACAGCCAATCAGTTTCTGACTTACTAATCTAATATTAGCAAATATCTGTATTTTGGCCTTTTCCAAATGTCTGTTTCCTGCTGTTTCAGCAATGAAGCTCATGTGACATTTGATCAGTGATTTACCAGCACAGGTTGGTTACTCTGTTTCTTCATTTAGAGCTATTTATAGTAGTCTCCATCTACACAATAAATCATATTAAATGTATTTTGAATATAGCAGTGAAATATGCTGATGGTGACTAATGAACAGTGACCGATAACACACACACACACACACACACACATGTCCACTGACCATTAGAGATCTCACATGACTTCACGCTGCTAAAAAGGATTTTCAGCTCTAAAATCAAATGCCTGGAGCAAAAGCTAAGCCAACACCTACTGATTTAAGAAAACACATTATACCACCACATATTAAAACCAACAGCTTAATAATCATTCACAGCATGTACGTGCTGACATTCAAGTCAACTCAAAAGAATCTGCCGGCCGATGTAATTATAGCTTGTGAGAAGGCAGCAGAGCACATGGTGTGTAGACTGTGGGTGTGGAAAGACTGAGCTATTAAACCAAGAACCAAACACCCCAAAACATGTTAACCCTGACTAACCGCTGCCATGACTCTCAAGATGAACGACAACATTACAGAAACTCTCAGAGTTTCTAGATGCTGATGGGTCAATATAGCTAAAATAAAGAATACAGTCACAGCTATGACACACAGTCCCTGTAACTAGCTACATCACAAGGCAACACAGTAGTCAACTATTCCCCTTAGTATCTTCTAGTGGAAAGACAGACTAAATTAATTTGCATGTGTCTCAAACAGTAGAGAGTCGGGTTGTGCCGATAGATGATAGTTGGGTAGTTGTTACAAGTGTATAGTTGTTGTTGTTATTGTGTATCGACAATAGTCAGAGATGTCGCCTGTGGCTGATGCCACGGATGATAGGAAGTTGGTCCAGCATATTTCTTTTTCCTCATTTTTACAGTGTTGCATGTTATAACGCATCACACACAATTCCAATGAGTTTATGAACACAACAGACAATCAGATGAGTTCAGATGAGTCATCACTGAAACAGTGGAGTTTAGTTGTTCACTGCACACTCGCTGACTGAATTTAGCTCTCTTGCAAATTCTCTCATCATAACAAAGTGCAGATGTATGTGGGATGTAAAAGATTTATTAATTATACAGTGTAGATAGCTTCACTGATTATAACGGGAGTGTTTTTAAAGTGCATAAACTCGCACTGGACTGAAGTCTATGTGATGAAGTGATGCTGTTGGTAATGCAGATGTTCTTTGCTCGTTTTCTGTAGCTGCTGTTTGAATAACTGAGGAAATGTAAGCATTATAATTAGTAACTTACAATGTTTCTATTAAACTGTTATCATGTTAAATACAAATTCAGTCATATTAAAAACATTTGGCTGCTTTTAGCCTTATGCTGGAGTTGGTTCGCTTTCTGGCAATGAAACTAAGTAAATAATTAAATAAATTAGCACAATAATATTGTGTATCGGCGATCTCATAGGCTGATGATAGGACGATATGAAAATTGAGCATATCGCCCAACACTAGTAGAGAGCATGGCACTAACAGTGTCACGGTCCCTGATTCCCAATGAATGCAAGAACTGATCAAATGCATGCAGTCACTCGGGATAAAAGAGTCTACCAAATGCATAAAAGTAAAAGTAATTATAGTTGGCCTAAATGGCCTAAACAATAAGGCAATCAAGGCTGTTGTTTAACTATACTCATATCAGAATTACCATAAATACGAGATTAAAATCATTTACGTCCTTGTAGAACTCAAAATAAAAACTTGTAAACTCTGACTTTTCTGAGAGCCCCGACTTACACAGCCTGACCACTACAAAGTCGCGGATTGTCATCTAGCAATTATGGCAATTACAACATGGAGTAAACCCGACGTGTGTCATGAGTAAAGGGTGTATGATATTTAGCAGACATTATTTCTTAAGTAATGTTACACAAATTGTAGCGTTGCACCATAAATGGCATCTCGCATATTGACAGATGCTGCTATTACCTCCTGGTGTTCAGTAGAAGCATGTTTAAGATCTTGTTGGACAGTCTCCAAAGTAGCCTGGGAAACTAAGCCTGAGCAAGTGTGGGCCCTCCTCCGCTTCCTGTGCACTTGAGTGTCCCGTATAATTTTGGAGAACCCCTCCATGTTTTCCACACTGCTCCTCGAGGAGCTTTTTCCTCTCAGTGTCTGGAGCATATGTTCCACCGCACCAAAACTCACCGCCCTCCTCAACTGCCTCCGCAAGAGTTTCTTTTCCAAGAGCCCATCCTTTGAGGCGATGCTTCTGGAACTCCTGGTGACTCCGTGTAGATTATGCTCCACAGTGGGCCTGCTTTTCTCCTTATCCATCTGATAAACACCTGGTCTTCTGCCGGTTTTACCTCGGAGAACTGGGACTTCTCCAACATAGACCCCATGGCTGATACTGGGCTGCCTGGGCCTTGGAGTCTCGTCTTGCTCCGAGTTCAACGTACCAACCTGACTAAGAGAATTACTACCAGATGTGACATCCTCCAGGTCATCACTCCTACAGCTCTCGACTCCATGGCTTCTCAAAGAGTCAGTAGCACTGAACTCTGCGGATTTCCTCTTCTTCCTCCTTTGAAAGTATCGGCGTCCACTGAGCTCCTTTGATGCGGGGCTGATTGGGGCTTTTGTGGGATCAATATAACACTCCTCTTTAGAGCCCCGCACACATCCACACATATTACCCATGGTGCTCGCTCATACTAACAAGGCTGCCCATCAAGAAAGTTTCACTTTTTCCTGTCAGCTGTAAACAAGTTCAGCAAGTTCAAGAGTTTCTTATCCCAGGAAATAACAGCCATCTTTTTCCCGGGAAGTGTTTCGGTTACAGAGGTGATGTCAGACGAATAGTCCCAATATCCAAAGTGGAGCAGATGATATGAATCCCTCTGAGACTCCAAACAAACTTCTGCTTCCTGTATTGCACCGGCCTTGCTCCACAGCCCGGCCCTTTCTTCTCACGCTGCCAACACACTGAAATCTCAGTGACCTTTGAAACGGCACCCTTTGCCCTGATCCTCCAGAACAAACACTATAGAGATCGAGGCGCCCGGGAAGCAACAGAAACTAACACTGAGGAAACGTCACAGTCCTCATGTGATGTGTAAACACATCCACCCCCAGAGCCCTGCTGGTGTTGAGTTTCCCCAGGCTGACTCCAGCTCTATATCCTCAGCAGTCGGAGGCTGGAGAGAGAGAGAGAGAGAGAGAGAGAGAGAGAGAGAGGGAAAGGGGAGGGGAGCGGGACAGACTCTCATCCATTCCCTGATGGTAACTGTGTGCCTCGTGTGAGAGCTCTGCTCGGCAAGTTGAGCCATTCGATTAGGATGCACCAGGCTGAGAGAGAAAGAGTCATGGCCTGTCATGTGGCCTTTAAAAATAACAGGACAACGTGGCAAACTGTGCTGTGCCAGACGACAAAACTCTCTGTTTGCTCTTCAATTTGGCTCGAAACAAGAGCAAGCTTTCAAAAGGATCACGTCCAGCACGTAAAACAAACAAACATAAACAGTGGTCGTAGATATGGAAGATAATACCTTATATTGGCTACATATACTCATTTGGAATCATAGTTGTAAAGTATAGTTAGCTTATACAGCAAGTCATAGTCCAAACATTCCTATAAAGTTAAATAGTAGTGTTTGCTAAGGCAAGAATTACTAATTAGGCTAATTTGTTTCAGGGATCTCACACAAGGGGCCAGACTTACTAACAGCTTGTTCCGGTGCAAAAACTTTACTGAAGACATACTGAAGACATGAAAAGGTGTGAACATAGTTATTTCTGCTGCATATGCATTTGTAGGAGTTTCTCTTTAAGATGCAACATTAATGGGAGGAGAGTATTTAAATGAATCATACAAGGTGATTTACTAAGGTTTGCAGTCCTCAGTTTACTGGTATTTGCACCATTATTTATCTCCTCAAAAAATAACATCTTAAGTCATTTTGCATCTATGTTGTTAGTAGTTTATCCACACATTATCATCGGTTCTGCTTATTTGTGACCTTGGGCTAATTTGTGCTGCTCTTAGTAGATTGCATCTGTAAGGAAATGCTATGTCTGCTTCTGTGTTCTTTAATGTGCTCACTGTCAGTAGATCAACTACAGAACTTTCCACTCCCATCTGTGCTTTTATGAAATTGCACTCTCTAGCTAATTTGTCCTGTTTTGTAAATCTGGCCCAATATGTGCTAATCCTTTTGCCACATCTTACCACTATAATATCACAGAGACTTCAGCATGGATCCCTTAGAAGCTATCTAGAATATTCTAGATACAACACAGGAACATTCTGCAAACTGCTTAAATCTTAGCAATAGGGGTGTAGTGGTACAAAAAACCCAGGAAAACAGGGCTCAAATGCATTTTAGGCAGCACACACATCTGAAAGGAGGGCAAGCCACTGACCACTGTATACTTATAGTTGTTTAATGTAAAGTACTTTTCCCATTAACTTTCATTTGCATTTCAGATGAACATGAAAGTATGTCAATATCCGCACAGAGGAGTTCTACATGTGGTTCGTTCAGTGTGCCCAGACACTGACAGTAAGAAGTGCTTCCAACAAAGCAAATAACAGAAAAAATGGCATCTGGGCATGCAAGTATCCCATCTCCTGTGGGTTGGATCTTGTTTTGGAATAAGCTCTGTCACTTTCCCTTTATGTTTGCAGACTCTTCTCAGACTCTTTTCAGGTTGTTGTTTGTTTTGATTCCCCATAAGTCAGCGAGGGCTGCTGTTTAAACCTGACCTTGTTAAACGGCAACTAGCTGACTAGCTCAAATTCGATGCAACAGCACTATTTAATGCATTCCCATGCTGCTACACAACCGCTCCTCAGCATACACATACGACATGCTAGCCAGGCCTTCTTCTGTGTGGACACGATGTAAACACAGACAAATGAATGACTTTGCCTGGAATCTCCCACCAA
The DNA here is from genome assembly GCA_034780575.1 of Labeobarbus marequensis. Taxonomy (NCBI): domain Eukaryota; kingdom Metazoa; phylum Chordata; class Actinopteri; order Cypriniformes; family Cyprinidae; genus Labeobarbus; species Labeobarbus marequensis. The sequence goes on along the minus strand of JAUZSZ010000115.1, from coordinate 4,502,423 downwards.
ATCTGACCCAACAATACAAAATTCAAATCAATATTTCAGGACTTTTTATTTCAAGTTTGTATATACTAGCTCAGTAACACAATTTTGTTCACTTTTTCCCCAAAAAATATTCTGTAGTGTAGTTTTAAAAACATTAAAGAAAAAAGGAGAGATCAAAGATCACATTGTTGCATATTATGGCTGGAGGTGATGTTAACTTCAAAGCATGCTTATAAGGCAAAAAAGACAAGCAAACTACTAAAACAGCATAATGGCTAATGCCAGTTTGTTTCAGAGTCAAATGTCTTTGATCGCATGTTCAAACAGACAGTATTCAGACGGCAGCTGTGGATATTGTATTAATGAATAAATGCATTCTCCAAAATCTTTGATTACATTAGTCGCCTAAAGAGCTGCAAACAATAGATGTAAGTTTGCATGCAGGGAATTGCGATACTTCATTTGTTGGAAACAGATTGAAAACTGGATACTTGCAAAGAAGAGACCGGAGGGCTAAAAAAACATGAACATGGTTCAAAAATCATCCCTAAGAGACTAAAGTCTAAGCAGAGCCATCAAAAACATCTAAGTGCCCTCTAACTGCAGATCATGAGGGAACAGGCCCACTAGCGCCACATGCCCAACGGCTCGCGTGAGAGTGACAGCGGCAGGTGCTCCTGCACGGCCCCACGCTACCTGTCAGCAAGTTTTATGAACCCAAGCATTATTTAACACATTCTTCAGCTATGCCCCAGATATCAGTTTTTGAGGTGTTTTGTAAGCCTTCAGCTCATTGTGGGCCGTCAGGGAGGCTGGGTCAGGGTGGTTTGCGAGATCGAGGTGCGGTGAAGCTGTTACAGCCTGCCGTTCCTGCATTCCCAAAGAAGTGAATCCGAAAAAGCTGTGACGCTCCGGACCCGGGTTGACTTCTGCGACAGGCTACTGCTAAAATGTTTCAATCATAACATCACCTCAAACCAAACATGCAGCTGAGCCAAGGATATTAATATCCTGCTGCAGTGAAGGTGGGACAGAGTGTCCGAAATCAGTAGAGCTCTACAAGAGATGCATTTTGCACATTTGAACTGTTTTGTTTACACAGTGTCTTCAGTAAAGAAATTGTGACATTAAAAAGGACAAAGGGATATAATGGGCAAAGGCCTCCCTCTGATGCATGTGTGCAGACTAACAATTACAAAGCAGCGCAGACGGAAAGCAGGAACGTGTGACTGCACTCCTCTCCACCTCAGTCTTATATGCTGTACATCTGATGCAGTTTCACAGGCTCAGACCTGCAAATGCGCAGCTGCAGCAGAACCTGTGTGTGACCTCTGCGTGCACAGATTCTGCAGAAATACTGCGAGACAAACTTAAAATGCAAAAGAAATTCTCTG
>JAUZSZ010000115.1:4109264-4120853 GCA_034780575.1 Labeobarbus marequensis | reverse complement strand
TGTACTGTACATGTGGCAGAATTGGCAATAAAGCAGACTTTGACTTGACTTTAACTAATCCCAGACTAATATGTAAGTCTGAGCTGTTTCAGCTTGCACTGACTGATCTTCAGCTATATCAGCACCCTTGTTTTGTCTCAAGATACACATCAGTATTGTTCTTTTCCAAAGGCATGTTTATAAAAAGTACTTAAATGTCCTAACTGAACTATTGCCTAATCCTGGTTTAACCTAAAGCCTGTCTGTGAAAGCAGGCCTTGATGTTTGGCTTTCTAAACATGACAAGGTCTCATGCATGATTGTTCATTGTTTTGAGACATGATCTCAATGAGTCGTGGCACTAAACAGACAGAGTCAGAGACCAAAATGTGCTGGAATCATAAGAGGTGCTGACATTTCGTATTTGGTATTTTCAAGCCTGGAAATCTCTTTTCTGCAGGTTATATGATTTCTCCAGCAGGTGGCAGCCAATGGCTGTTTTTACAAACGAGTCTGAGTCATAAATAATATGTATTAATAATGTGGCGCCCGACCCTCAGTCAACGCATAATATAATCTGTTTAGTGGATCCTTATTATGATTACATCTGATTCCTTCACCGCAGAACTGTGTTATAGGCTGCCACCGGATCACTTGATAATCACTCACCTGTGTGTGTTCCGGAGTGAATTTTAGAGGTCTGTGTTCATACAGCACATTAAAAATGTGGGGATAAAAAAACAAAAACAAATTTGGGTCATTGTAGCAACTCAGTGCTGGGCCATGAACAGTGTTGCCAAGTAATCTTCAGGGAGGACAGGTCTATTTGTTGCTAAAAGTTGCTAAAGGACATTGTGATGTCATTGCATAACCATGACACAGTTAGATTGCTTACCTTGCTTGTTTTCTAAGCCTTTGATAAAAAAAATAAATAAATCTTTGACAAGACATCTTGCCGATTGGACATCTTTATTTATTTATTTAATTGTTTGTTTTGAAAGAAATTAATATCTTTAAAATGTCAAATTGTATAAATATATAATAAATATCAAATTCAAATATTCTGAATTTATCAAAGAATCCTGGAAAAAAGTATCACAAAAAAAAACAAAAAACTTTTCAACATTGGTAATAAATCAGAATACTGAAAATAATTTTGAATGGATCGTGTGACACTATAGTATGGAAGCCCGTTTCTATAGACTGTAATGATGCTGAAAATTCAGCTTTGATCACAGCAATCAATTACATTTTAAAATTTATTAAAATAGAAAAAATATTATTACTGTTTCTTCTGTATATTTGATCAAATAGAGACTTCTTTAAAAAAAACATTACAGTTCCCAAACTTTTGAGTGACAGTGTTTATATTTATTATTTGTACAACTAAAGTAATAAACACGATTTTATGATCAGATATTTTTATTTTTAAATACAACACTGGACATTTTTTGAACAATTACAGTTTATGCATTTTCTTAATAGCTAGTAAAATTGATTGTTCAGAATGTGTAATTTTACTAGTTAATAAGAAAATTGGTGGGTATTAATGTTACCTAACTGATCAACATTTACAGGCAAGCTAATCAAAAGTGTATCATTAAAGAACAATTAGGTTATTATTGAACAAGTGCAAATATAGTAGCTTAATTCACTTTTGATGTGAGAGCTAGACTCCTCTCTGCAGACTGATGCTGACAGGCCAGATCAGTGCTTTCTCTTTTGGTGCACCTTAGAGGGGAAATGCACGCGTTTTAAAGTCACTTTTCAGAAGTTGTTAGAAGTTGCCAAATACATGTTTAAAATAGCTGAATTAGATGTCTTTTTTGTTGTTTTGAACCATGCATGCAGGCGCAGTGTATTGTGTGAGCTCTTTAATTTGGCTTCCTCATGAACTATTCAAATCAGCCCAGCTTCCTTCCCGAATACAGCCTCAAACCAGTCAAACAATGCAAGAGGACAACAGTAAACACTCAGATAAAGGCAGTTCATCGTTGATTCGGAGATCTCATCATCCAACTCAACATCTGGACAATCTTGCCAGAAATTATATGTTTGGTCTGAAAAAAAATAACCCAGCTCCCCTTTTTACGCAACTAATTTATTTTATTGACATTTGTAACATACATAAATAAATATGCATGTTTTTTTCCTTCCTTGCGATGTACATGTTAATGAATAGTGTATCTATTTCAGCTCACTGGCGTTTTGTGACGCACTCTTCTCTGTAAAGCTGCTCACATTAATAACAAAGAGTGTTATAGAAACAAGACTGAAGTTTGACATCAAACATTACTCCAGTAGCAGGCAGAAAAACAAGATACGCTGTCAAAACACAAATTTCCTAAAAGTGTTTTAGCTTTTTTTTTCTCACAGTGTCATGAGTGAAATGAAAGACTTAACCTATATGACACGAGTTAAGGTTTGTCCAAAAGCAGAAGTCAAGTGTTTGAAATTTGATGATGATTTCAGTAAATAAATCTCCTCAGAGATATGTTAAGGATAATCCGAGAAGTTGTTGAGGTAATGAGAGAGTACTTTAAACCTCTGAGGAATCTTATAAACATTCAGACGGGAGACATGCATGATGTGTTTTCTTTCTGCTCTGTCCTCAGGTAACTTGTTCCCTTCAGTACTCCATGTACCAGATGTTGTCAGTGTTTCAATAGACGGTGAGAGAGAGGCACGTGTTACTCTCAGGGCAGGTGTGTCTCTTTAGGTGTGTCCTGCACATATACCTGTCATCCCGGTGACTCAACTTCGGCAGAAGAACACATGTCTCATATTGCGTGGCTGCGTCATATTTCGCTGTATTTACACTGTATTCTTTGAATCAGACAAGAACATTTCAGACTGAACTGTGAAATGACGGTGATAGCTGCAAGCAGCAACTATGGATTCAGTTACACCAAAGGAGAGTTGTAATAAGATTTGACCGCAGATAATATTCATTCTCAGAAATAAAGTTACAAAAGCCATCTCTGGGGCAGCACCTTATCAAATGTACTAATATGTTTCATTTAGGTGCTAATATGCTAATTTTAGGCACCCTTTAGGGGTAAATAAGGTACCTTTTAAAAAACTACCGCCCCAGTGACAGCTTTTGCACCTTTGTTTTCTGAGAGTGCTGTGAGAAACTCATGAAAAGCAGTTGTTTGTCATAACTGAAATCCTTTTAACTTCTGGCTTGTAGAAGGCACTGCAACCATATGTACTATTTAAGGACATCTTATTCTGTGAGCAATGTTTTTGTGTGTTTCTGGTTTCCCTTTTCACCCTTTTTTTATTTTTTGAGAATAGGTTATAGGTTAGATGAATTCTGCAAAATTCTTCCAGCAGTATACAGCAAAGAGGCTTGGGCTTAAAAGGTCTTAAAATCTTGGCTTAAAGTCAATTTACAGTTAGCCTAAAATTTACTGATGCATTATACATGAACAATTCAGTATATACAGTGAGTAACATGTAACATAATTACATAATTTAATGACAAAATAAATGTAATTGTAATCAGTTCCAATCTCAATTACTTATAAAAAAATGTTAATGATTACAAAGGGGTTTTCATCTGATTTTTCACACACACACACACACACACACACACACACACACACACACACACACACAGAGAGATATAATTGATTTCTTTCATAATTGCACTGACTGCTCTAAAATATAAGACACCAATGTTTCAAGAGTTTAGGACACAGTATAGGACACATGCTTATTTGATTACTTATTTCCTAATTTGGTTTATATATGCTTTATTTAAGATGAACTTTTTTTCAAGGCATTGTTAGATGTTAGTGTTTCTGGTCATAGCTATGAAAAAAAAGATTTTAAAAACAATATCATAGCTATTAAACTGTTTCTTGTTATGAATTTTAATCTGTATTTAACTAGCATGATCAGAATGATATCAAAGAGGTGCTAAAGTCTGATTTTGTGGCGGCTGTGCTTTAAAATGAAATTATTATAATATTAATTCTAGCGATGAAGGCTGACAGTAATCAGTGTTGAGGTTAACCCTGCCTGGATTTCAAGTTTGAAAATGAATAACAGTTAACATAGACTTAGAAAAGTAATCAAATATATTCATTGGCATTACTTTAATAAACTATTTGAAATAGTTACACTACTTATTTTATTTTAAATAGGGTAGCTTGTAATCTGTCACTTGTTACATTTCCAAAGTAATCTTCCCAACATGGAGTATCAGAGTTTAGAGTCCATTAGCTCCTGCTGATGTCCTTCACACACAGCAAATGCCTTTCTCCAATCAAATTTATTTTGCAAAAAAACAATGGATTTTAAATTATTTCATTATATTTATTTTAATTATTTCATAGACGCGTTTCATCACTGCCCTGTTTTTTGGAATTGAATGGTGTCATCAGCCAATCAGCTGGAAGTATGTTGAAATCTTTGCTCATTGTCACTCATACGGCGCTGTCTTTCATTAAAACACCCACGTTTCTAAGCCAGATAGTTCAAAAGTAAGAAGATACAACTCAAACAAACCGAAGCCTAAACTCTTTCTGTGCTTGAGCCGCTTAGTAGACAGAACTCCCTTTGATTTCTGCATAGAGCAGCAAGAGCCCAAAAAAAAAAAAAGAAAACAAAAGAACACTTCTGATTGGTGTCTTAACAGCAAGGCTCCCTTTTATTGAAGATTGTATTCATATTCATATAACAAAAGAACTGCAAATGGCAAAAGTGAAAACAAAACAAAACAATATAATCTAGTAAAATACTCAAACACTACAGTTTTGCAAAAGTTTACAAGCCAAATGCTTTTTATACATTTTTTCCACATACACATCAAACAGACAAATTGAAATTAAATGATCACGGCGTGAATGCATCAAGGTTGTTCAATGTCAGTAAAACATCTGCTGTGTTTTGCACTTTTATCCACTTGCTCACCAATTTTACTATAAAACCAAGCTCACAATTAGGAAAAAAACCCTTTTAGTTTACGTTCACTTCACTTCGGCCAGCCAATCACAAAGCAAGTGTGTAATCAAGCATACTGTGATAAACAAGAACAGGCTGACATGGAGTGACACATTAATGTAAAAATACAGTTACCTCATAAAAATATTCTCTTAATGTTGATATGTAGAGATATTCAAGAAATATACAAATAACAAAACTCAGTCACACTTTAAATCGCAGTGTTCATGTTACAGTGTAAATTCTTAAGCAAACAACATGCACCTAATTATTTTCCGAGTTGTGTTAATGTGATTACTTGCTGGAATCTCTTATATTTACATGTAATATGTGAAGGACCCTAAAATGTAAACGGTCTAATATGGAGATTTGGAATAATGCTTTGTGGAGTCAAAGCCCAGTCTGTTGTGAATGATTATTATTAATAAAAAATGTATTCAAACGAGAGTGAATTGCATTAGTCCCAAAAGTTAGACAAAACGGCACGGACAGCCCTCAGTCCTCAAAGTCAGTATGGTCCTATGTTTGGTTGGAGACGATGACAATGCTTTCGGAGATCGGCGAGCACTGACTTTTAGGCTTGGGTGGCTTAACATTGTTCTTTATAAGAGTCGGAGTATTTGGGGTTTCAGGCAGAGGTGTAGATGTATTTGGTCTTGGCCATGCCGGAAAGCTCATCTTCGTAGTGAGGAAGACAGCAGAAGAGGATCCCGCAGCCCAGCATCAGGATAGTGGCCCCCCAGCCGAAGCCGTACGCCCACGTGTAGTCGTAATAACCTTCATAGATCAGCTCGTTGAACTTGACGGGGTAGATGATCAGAGCGATTATCTGGACGATTACTAGAACGAGAGAAAGCAGAGTCACTTCACAGCACAACAGATGCACACTGCACAGTTTGCAACAATTCTTGATGAAAAAAATAAATAAATGAATAAAAAACGGGTCAGTTACAGTGACCCTAAAAGTATTTGAACACTCAAGTCACTTAAAACTGTTTAAAAGTCGTCATTTTACAAAATACTGAACCAGGTGGCATTTATTTAAAAGATAGACAGTGTAAGCACACTTTTAGGTTTCAGCTGATAAAGCAATTGACTCTCTGTTCAGAAACAAAACATTAGAGGAACACAGCCAAAGCTAAAAGCTAGCACACCTGTGTGACCCTGAGGGGAACTGACTCTGTTTGCATTTGGCAGATGCTTCAATCAAAAGCTACTTTGCATTGCATTCACTAGGAATCAAACTCATTAATGCCAACATCTTGCTTTCAAACATCCATAGCTTAGAAAGTGGCGTCTCAAAATGTAAGTGTCCAAATACTTTTATTTTTAATACAAACTTCATCTGCCAACTCAGTTATATGCACTATGTAGCCATGTGGTTTGATATATGTGACCCTTGGCCACAAAATCAGTCATAACAGTCAATTTTCCGAAATTGCTGAATAAATAATCTCTCCATTGATGTATGGTTTGTTAGGATTGGACAGTATTTGGCTGAGATACAACTATTTGAAAATCTGGAATCTGAGGGTGAAAAAAAAATCTAAATATTGAGAAAATCACCTTTAAAGTTGTTCAAATGAACTTATCAGCAATGCATATTACTAATCAAAAATGAAGTTTTGATATATTTACAGTAGGACATTTACAGCATATCTTCATGGAACATGATCTTAATATCCTAATGATTTTTGACATAAAAGACAAATCTATTAATCTACTATTGCTACAAATATACCCCAGCGACTTAAGACTGGTTCTGTTGTCCAGGGTCACGTATGTTCTTGTCTTATGCATTGACATTCACACATTCACACAATGTGGATTAAATGCATTTTTGGCCAACAAAAAAGGTGCTCTGAAAAACCATGCATCAAGAAAAAAAGAATAACGAAGTATTCCTGTGGTGTTTCCTAAGTGTTTCATGAACTGTACCTGATACAAACTTGGCACCAATATGTGTTGGTCCATAAAAATGTTTGATCAGTAGCTTAAAGCTCTGTGGGCGAGCTGGGCGAATCTGCGAGTGTTGCACAGACATGAGAGCGAAGGCCAAGCCCTGTTTGGGTGTGTAGGGAACTTTCACACAGGGCTGCGTCTGACGCTTCCAGCAACAGCGCTGTCATAAACTCAACCTCAGACTGAATGACTATTGCTGAAACAGGCATAGTTATCAGATCAGGCTAGCTTACATTTCATAATGAAATTGAAAACAGAGAAGGTGGATTTAAAGAACAAAAATTCATGATTAGTAAAAATAATAAAAGACAAAATTAAAAAGAAGTGGCTACGCTTCAGTCTGGCAATGAATAAGCGATGGAGAACAAGACGGCAGTTCTTAACTTTCACCTGAATGCAAGCGAAGAGGACAGGGAGGGGTGAGAGCCACACTCAACCCTATAGCAACAGCAAAACAAGAGCAGGCCGGAAAGACCAAAAGCACAGTCTGTATATGTCTGTAAACTCTGCGTCACGCCACACCTAACATCGCCCCTTAATAAGACGTCTTTCTTTGTCTTGACTTGTTTGGGACGCGTTCTGCCATGTATTGTATATAAACACTGTATTAACAACTTAAAGCCGTCCTGCCCACTGATACACCAACCACAGTATACAGCCAAACCTCTACTGGATTCCTTACCGTCACACGTTTTTTATCCCATCACACACCGCCCAGCCCAGCATCCATGTATTATTTAGAAAGCATTCAACAGATAAACTGGAGGAAATGCTCTTGCTGTGGAACTTCCTCAGAAAGGGGTTTGATTCAAAGCCCACATGGACTGGACTCATATAGCCCCGGTTCCCTGATATCCAACAGACTGAGAGGTTGAGAAAGTGTCTTACCAGCCAAAATAAGGAGGCCTCCGACTAAAGGCAGCAGAGAGATGTTGAGACTACAGCAGAGAGCCACAAAAGAGATGATGAAGGCGATGATGAGGATGATGAGGCCTATGATCATCAGAGCAGCGACCGCCTGGGCCCATGCTGGAGAGAGAACCAAGAAGAAAACCTTCAATGATATGCTGCGTACTGGTTTCATCACGGTCACACTAATGTATTCCAATACAGTAAAGAAATTATGGAATAAATACAAGTAGTATATAAATCAACAGCTGAAAACTAAGTTGAAATATATATATATATGTATTTTTTTTAAGCAAGCTTATTTTTGATAATCATTGTGATAATCATTGCTTTCTCTTGTTTATTTTATAATAAAAATAAACTCTGTGCTCTCTGGTTTATTCTGTATTCCTGTTTTGATTTTACATGCATAATTTTACTCCTTTAAAGGCACTGTAGAAAATAAAGTTATTATTATCATTAAACCCCTGGTTTCACAGGCAAGGCTTAAGCCTAGTCCCGGACTAGGTAAATGTAAATCTGAGCTGTTTCAACTGAAAGATTTCAATGATTGTGTATCTCTTTTCTCTTTATTAATCAACTTGAATTTTAAGGAAGCAGAACAGATACAAGAGGTGAGTTTCCACGATAAGTTGTAACATGGATGGTTACAGATTAACAGATGGACGGCAATGTTTAACTAGTTTCACTCAGTCTGACTGAGTGCTGCTGTCAGGACTTGTAGAGACAATGCTTGGCTTCCTAACTCAGTAGAGGAATGTGTTTTTGCTCCAAGAAGTCTGTGAATACAGTCACACCCAGAGAGCTTGAGAGAGTGTGGGGGAGGAAGGGTGTGGTCGAGGGTAAAAAAAATATGATTTATGAAACTAGTATTATTTGGTCTAACTCTATTTCAAGTCAATTCATCACTCAGACATCAATGATCCTTGGTATTGCTGTAAAAGAAATTCCTTGATCGTCACAATCCTCAGATAGTCTATACATTATTGTATTTTTCATGCCAGTTACTTTACATATAACACAAGAGAATCAAAGAAATATTAAATGCCAACCAAATAAACCTCAGCAGTGGAAAACTGAATGTAGACTAGTATCCATTTATGGATCATTTAGAGGCACTACTGTTCATTACAGTGTGTTATTTCTACAAAAAAATAAATGTTTACAGTAATGGACAGCTCTCTGCTGACAGGCCTCAGTTTAAACATGTCCTATTAGCAAACTAATTACAATAAGAGCTGAGATAAGGGAAAAAGTGCAAGAACAAAAATAACAGGTTTTGCCTGGAGCTTAAAAGTGTTTGCAACTCTGTCAACAGTCTCCTCCAATTTATTAACTGGTTCCACTGGTTATATCTGCGATGATAACTTTAAAAACTGTTAAACTGATATCAATTATTTCCATATCCCCCCCAAGTATAGATATAGAAAATTAGATATAGATGTTGTAAAAATAAAAATGACATAAAACATATTTTATGGTCTGATGCCACAGTAATAATTTTAGACAAACTGAATTAGAGCTGTGTGTTCGAGGGGTATTTACAATGTGCAACTCACTACCAATTTATTCTGCTGTAAATAGTCTATTTATCATAATTTAGTTGATATCTAATTGAATAAGCGTAACAAAACATAAACTAACAAAACCTGGCTTTATTAAGAATTCATAAGCTTTCAGAATGAGAAACAACTCACACAAAAGAAGCATATATAAACCTGACTAACACAGATATGTTGATTAGCTGATACTTTTTATATCATATTATACTGTGACATAGGCCTACTAGCTCAAGTTAAGCAGCCTGACCCCATGACCCGAGCAGAAAACTGTTTTATTATTATTATTATTACTTAATTAATTAGTATACTTATTCTTTTTCTTTCTTTTTTTTAAATGCATAATTTTTACAAATTCAAAACGAATAAAGAAAACACCACATAAACAAAGTAACACACTTTTCCACCGGTCTCATTTGGTTTTCGGGGAGCGCTTTTATTTTTGCTGTGCTTGAATGTGTGAAGCATTGCATCAGGAGGACTGGAGGTCAGTACTCACGGAGCTCCATGAGGGATTTACAGTCCCACTGGTCGTTGCGGCCTCGGCACTGCTTCCACATGCTGGCGTAGTGCGTCTTTGCGTTCTCGTCCTCCACCCATCCAGACTGCGCTGCGATGGCGATAATGTCGAAAATAATCGCGAACAGCAGCAGCAGAGGCAGGATCCACCTGCACCTCGGATACGAGACTCCACAACGAAACATTTTGCGCAAACACTGTGTCTCCTGCGCGACTGTGAAGAAGCTCTCCGAATATTTTCAGGCCAGTCTTTATCTGAAACTTTCCCAGAGCCCCACCCCGCAGTGAAACCTGATCTGGAGAGGCCAGACCTGTTTGAACGGATGATGGCTTCAGGGCTGGGCCCCCGAAGTGACACACGCGCTTAATCATGTTCACTTTCTTAAACACCATGGCATTTCACTTTGAATTGACAAACTTTTACAATGCCTTAAAAGTTAAGCCGTTGTTAAATGACATCTGTGAAGTTTCTGAGCTGTAGAGTGATTAGCTGTGTCTTTATAAAAACAGATGATTTTGGATTCTCTGTTTACAACTAAACAAGATCAACAAATAAACTGAGCTAAAATCAGTCCTAACTTACTTCTATTTACATGTGTCTATGCCCTGGCTTGGCCAATTATTTACTGGATCTGCAGCTTATTTATATTTTCAGCAGTTGTTGTGATGTAGAAAAAAAAATTAAATGACCCAAACCTACATTTATTCTACAGTGAACATCTGAATACAGTGTTTTATTGTATATAATACAGAGTTTAAAGACAGCAGTGCACAAACTTTCTGTCCAGACCTGTATATATTCTGGAAATTAAGATAAGATGAAGCTTCATCACATGCTTTTCTTGGGTCTGGAGACCTTGATGTAGGCATACTTTTCCTCTTCTTATTGTGTATCCACTCTTTCTGTCCTGATTAGATCCTGTTTGCTTTCATCTTATAAGATAGTTAAAACATAATCTAAACTGTTATTTACAATAATGTGTATGCAATAGAACTGATTAATTTTGAGCAATTATTCAATGAGGAAAAGAATCATGTTTTTTCCCCTAAAAATAACATGATGTTGAAATGATTCCCAGCTTTTGAACCATAGTGTATATTATATATATAATGTCTGTGTGGCCAGTTTTGCCATACCTGATGCGAGAAGCCCATGTGCTGGAAGTAACTTCATGATGTTGTCGCTGTTAAAACATCCTCAGGCCATTCATGATGGAGTCAGAGGTCTTAAAAGCAAGTCATAAATTAATAATGTATACATGGATGTGTTGATAAATTAATCAACAAGTGTTTGTGTGTTTGTGTGAGACACAGAAAGTGAGTTTGTAGTGTCCTCCAAACTATTTTGTTACTTTAATTGGAATGTATTATAAAACTAGTCTGGACCTAGAAATTTAGAGTACTTTATTCATTTGAAATAAATGCAATTTTTTATCCAATTATCAACATTTTAAATACAATAGATTTAGATTTACTGTAGATACAACACATGTTGATGCATAAACACAGAACACTAAAGAAAATGATGAAATTTTTGAATTATGGGGAAAGTTAATTTAAGCAACCCCTGTCATGGAAATGTCTAATGAGTCAGTTTCTGCAATTACTGTATCATCAATATTCAGTTAATCTCTATATTACAAACGATCATGTTTCAAGTTCTGTACATTCTGTTTATAACCTGCACTGTAAAAACTTTTACTACGAC
>JAUZSZ010000115.1:3845063-3855565 GCA_034780575.1 Labeobarbus marequensis | reverse complement strand
ATTAGTGCAATCAGCTGTGTGATCAGTGCAATGGATGATGGGATTTGGAGTGTGGTGCAAGAGTCAATGAGGTGAACGGGTGACCTCTGGTGGGGAGTGGACAGAAGTGCGTGGCCAGAATTCGTGACATTTATACATTGGAATTCTGATTTGCAGCATTAAAAAAGAAAAGAAATATCATTTTTACATTTTACATTAATATACATTTGACCTATAATATAAATAAATACTAAAAATATTTTTAAAAAATCAAATATGAAAAATATAGGAGGGCAATGAAACTATTACATAATACAGTTGAAATTTAGTACATGTAAACCATATTAATTTTAAATGTAATATAAAATAAGTGTACTTTAAAATAATTTAAACATGATAAAAATGATTTAATAAACTTTGAAGTAAATCTTTAATTTGACATTACTACAAAGTGCACACAAGTGTGTTAAGAAACATTAAGCACACTTAAGTGGCCTTTTATTTAATATTATCTGCAGCTAAAGCATTTTAAAATATAATTTTAAAATTTGAAGTACTCCAAGTACACATATAGTACAATTAATACTTCTGTCTCAGAGGGAAGGCATGTTTCTTGTGTTATTGTAAACAGTCTATTTAAAATGTCTGTCTTTGCATTGTTTTTATATTATTTTATGTAAACAGTGTGCTCTGCAACAGATTTCCTCTCCTTGTTAAACCCTCATTTCTGTATGATACAAACAAGTCCTATCCCACATTTCTACTCATTCAATATCCATTTACACTCTGAAATCTGTCCGTTTCACATTTCACTGAGTGCTGAGAGTGCTGCACTCTCACTGATAGCTGAAAGCATCAAATCAAAACTAGATCTTTTTTATATATAAAATACATAAGTATTGAAATGAAGATGTTTGTGAATGATTGCTGTTTGATTCCAACAAAAAAATTAATTCTGTAGAACTTCTCCACATTGCCTTTTTCCCCAAAGATCAGGATATATATGTGTATCTCCATTGCTCCAGAGGGGTGATTATGGAAGAACATGACACTTGACTGGTTTGAGATGCCTAGAGCTCGCCTGAGGCTCATCCGTGGTTGTTTAGCATTAACATACAGTGCACCTGATAAAATGTCATCTGTTGTCTATGTGACCCTGGACCACAAAACCAGATATACGGGTCAATTTTTTTAAAATTGAGATTCATACATCATCTGAATAAATAAGCTTTTCATTGATGTATGGTTTATTCTGAAAGTACAATATCTGGCTGAGATACAACTATTTGAAAATCTGGAATCTGACGGTGCAATAAAATCAAAATATTAAGAAATAGCTGTCCAAATGAAGTCCTTAGCAATGCATATTACTAATCAGTAATGAAGTTTTGATATATTTACGGTAGTCAATATTCAAAATATCTTAATGGAACATGATCTTTACTTAATATCCTAATTATTTTTGGCATAAAAGAAAAATGGATCATTTTGACCCATGCAATGTATTGTTGGCTATTGCTACAAATATACCTGAGCTACTCATGACTGCTTTTGTGCTGCAGGGTCACATATGAGCCAGTTAGACATCGTCGGTCGCAGCTTACACTTTGTTTTTCAGCAGTATTACATGCAAGTTTTACAATATCTCGCTCTCTTTCTTTGCACAGCAAATTACAGTCGGGCAGCAAATTGGTGCTGAGCGTCACGACTGATGCCTGCCAGGGCAAAGACAACTTTGTGCGCTATCTGGAGCATGTGCAGGCCGTCATCACCGTCAACGCCAGCCGCCGCGGAGACCTCAACATCAACATGACTTCACCAATGGGAACCAAGTCCATCCTGCTGAGCCGCCGACCCCGGGATGACGACGCCAAGGTGGGCTTCGACAAGTGGCCCTTCATGACCACCCACACGTGGGGCGAGGACCCTCGAGGAACCTGGCTGCTGGAGGTGGGTTTCCAGGGCGAAGCCCCGCAGAGCGGCGTGCTGAAGGAGTGGACCCTCATGCTGCACGGAACACAAAGTGCCCCTTACATAGACCAAGTGGTGAGGGACTACCAGTCCAAACTGGCCATGTCCAAAAAAGAGGAGCTTGAGGAGGAATTAGATGAAGCTGTGGAGAGAAGCTTGAAAAGCCTTTTGAGTAAAAGTAACTAGCCACGTGCATGATAATATCCTCTCTGTATTAGCGTATATTCCTAGCCCGTTCTCTCTCGGCTTTCTCTTTTTTCTTGTGATTATTTGATGAATGTCTGATGTGAGTCTCTCATATTAAAGTTTATTCTCTGAACGATACGGCGGCCGCGAAAACCATTTCGACACTTAAGACGCACTTAGAAACGTTTGAACATCATTGTGACAAATATCAAAGCAAGTGGCATTTACATTAATGAACGACAGCACAAGCACACTTTATAAGCAAAACACTTCACGAAAACACATCGGTCAGGTATCAAATAAATATACTGAATTCATATATCTACTAAAATCATCTGGACAGCAGCTGGTTCAAAACCTCTAGCATCAACCCATAGCATCATCAGTGACAGTCAGACTATAAAGTGTGACTTGAGTGTCCAAATGTGTGTTTTGGCACCGCTGTATGTCCCACTGAGAAAATATTACAACTTACATTTGATGTTCCTTTTTTTACTCTTTACAGAAATGTATATAAACCAAATATATCTATACTTTATGATGTTCTTGCTTACCCTGCTGTCCCCCACCTC
This sequence comes from Labeobarbus marequensis, assembly GCA_034780575.1. Taxonomy (NCBI): domain Eukaryota; kingdom Metazoa; phylum Chordata; class Actinopteri; order Cypriniformes; family Cyprinidae; genus Labeobarbus; species Labeobarbus marequensis. The sequence continues at coordinate 3,852,857 of JAUZSZ010000115.1, read as the reverse complement.
TGCTGTACAGTTTGTGACTAAATCATTTTGTGTGATTCTCCTTTAAAGTTTAGTATCTTGCAAACAGAGTGGTGAAATTTCTTTGTTTTGTTTTCTTTCTTTTTGTGAGGAGAAGATTTTTTTAATTTTATGAGGAGATGAAATGTGCATCATTCTACAGCTTATGGCCAAACAAAGCATATTTCATTGCATTGTCTATATATAATAAATCTATTTAGCTGTTTGTTAAAGCACCTGAGTGATTATGACAGTCATTTCCCAGTGCATGGAGTGATGTGGGGTACAACGGTTTTGAGTCTAACTTGGAAACTAATTGCTATGAAAAATCGATTTACTGTTACCAAGATGCTTAGCAACTAGCAATTTTACAGCTTTGAACACAGCTCATCCAATCAGAATTATAAGTACCATAAAAAGTAAATAAACACATTAGGTACACATAAACACGCACATTTACTGTTAATAATAATCAGCGTTACATAATTCTTCTCCAAGGTAATATTTCATTATCTTTACTCCAGGCTGTTGTTTGCCAATCAGTGTGGCAACTTGCTGTGTTAACATTTGTAGTTTCAGGTGTGTTTAAAGGCATTTTAAGACTTGATGTTGTATTTTGCTTGTCTCAATTTAAAACTGTCTTTTTAAATGGGTATAAACAAATACTTCTCTGGCAAAAAAAAAAAAAAGAAGGAAAAAAAAGTGCATCCCAAGTCAGAGCCCTCTACTGAATTCTGAAAATTATATTTAAGTATTTTCTCCCTTGCAACTGGCTCATGCAGAAAAGTGAAATATTTTTGCTTAATGGTTGAAATAACTGAACCCCACAAGGGTATGTTAGTGGTTTACTTAAGTGATACTTAAGGTTCTGATTTAACATATATATTTTTTAATATGTTTAAAGCTGCATTGTCATTTTTACTGCCTTTTAGTCATCTTTATAATCAATCAATACAATAGTGCTCTTGGACTTTATACTGCCATCTATTGTTGTGGATGTTCCGCCATAAAAAGTTGTCAATGGCACTGACTAGAGGTCGACCCATAGTGGATTCTACCGAAACCGATAGCTAGGTTGATACCGATTAATCAGCTAATAGTTTTTCAGATTGATACTGAATGAAAACTAAAATAGTGCTTTACTTAAATGAATAAAAAATAGTAATATTAATTATATTGATCATTAAAGTTATTTCATAGTTTATTAATTAATGTTAACAGAAGAAATTTTAACATTTAAAAATGTATTAGTAATAGTAGATGCTAAAATTAAATACAAATATGGCAGTTACACACTAAGCAAAAGAGCAGCGCTGTGTCTACAACTCGCAGGTAACAAACACTGCAACTGTTGCGTTCAACTCGAGCAGCGATCTAAAGCAGTTGATTTAAAAAACAGAGCAAATAGAAAGAGAAAGCGCAATCTATATTATAGCTCTCTAAATGAAGCAAAGGCCTACTTTATTAGAGACACAGAAAGACAAATGTTTCACTGAAAAATGCACAATCCACAATTTTACGGCCTAGGGTGAAGTCTTTGTGTATATTAACAATGATTTGGGACAGATATAGCGCAATTTAATGGAAAACTATGTGAATGGTGCTCTGTGGCGCAGCAGGATTTTCTGTTGTCTGCATTTAAATTTGCATCTGAATTCTCCCGCTCTGTGCAGCCTCATGAGTCAAAGCAAACAACACGTGCTGTCAGTGATTTCCACCTCTACAGGCCGCTCTCGCACTGTATAATGACAGCGGACCCTTCTCAGCTGCTCCAGCAACGAATGCAACCTGGAAAGCTATCGGCATGGATTTTTTCCGATAGTTCCAGCAATCAACTATCGTTGCCGATTAATCGGCAAAAGCGATACATCGGTCGACCTCTAGCACTGACTAAAGCAGGGGGCTTACTGAGTTACCCAGAGTGAGTAGAATGCAGCTGGTCATGTGAACTCAACACAGCAGCCGCCATGAGGGTGCGACCTCAGCTTTCCTTAAAACACTCATGTCTTGAGAGTCAACATCATTTTAAACATTTCTCGCTTGTGACTTGCTTCGATCTGTGGTCGCCACAATGGAATAATCCACACAACCAATTTAACATACTTTACACTGGATGGCCTTCCTGCCGCAACCCAGCACTGAGAATGCACTAACTCATGCAATCCCAGTGCTAGGACACATGTCTTTTGTGGATTGTGGGGGAAACCAGAGCACCCAGAGGAAACCCATGCAGACATGGAGACAACATGCAAGAAACACACAGAATGGCTCCCTGGCTGAGACAAAATCCAACTGTTTCTAAAACAAGCACTGATTCTATAGCCTGAGACATACTGCATGAATTTCGGCTGTCACAGATGAAAGACTGGCATTGTGAAACAATCGTGGCAATTTCTGTGATTGTGGCTCCTAATCAGTTGTCCTGTGTTGTACAGTGAGAGAGGTTCAAAAGACAGTCATTGTTATGGACTCGTGACCAAAGATAGCCTACGATAATTTTCTGAGCGTGTCAGAAATTCACCATGATCATCACACAGTGTGTTTGCTGCTACAACCCACACGTACTGACCAGCCAATAAAAGTGTGACATGAAATCAACGCGATATGGTGCTAAAACATAAAACTGCTTACTTCAAACTCTTACTCCTTACTTTTGCGCTGCTTCCACTTTTTTTCAGCACACATAAAAACTACAACTGCCAAAGTGTGATTCACCATGCTAGTTTTGTTTACCACTAGCGCATGCTGATGACGTTTTATTCTTCTATAGAAACGTGCACCGTAGCCTATGAGCCAGTAGGTGTCAAAATTGTACAGTCTACATGCATGTTGTACCCAAGTTTATTAGATCCGCGTCGCAGAGTGTGATTTGCAATGACCTTATTGGATTTCTAAAATTGTGCAGTCTGTGCAAGGCCTTAGAACAGTGACAGATAGTCAGGGCTTAATTTGTGCCGGTGTTTTGCACAGTTTTGACCGCCTGCCAAATTATTACCCCCCTCGTTGAAATCGCTACCTGATTGCCTAATCCTAACCCCTCCCCCACCCCAACCCTAAACCTACAAATACCAGGGGGGTAATAATCTGGCGGGGGTCAGGATTCGACACAACACCAGAACAAGCCGGATCCAGATTCAGCACCTCCGAAATCTGATCTGGCACCTCATTTGGCAGATGCCCCTCCTCACGCACCACTGAAAGATGATCGTGCTGACCTGTAGTATGCATATATTTCATGAAAAAGCATGTACAATAATGATAATGTCAATAACTTTATCTCCTTTAAATACAAAAGGATAATGAAAGTAAGAAATTAGATACGCTTGTTATCTGTGACAGGTTTTGGAGGTTTTATTTCCACGGTAATAAACTACTTCTGTAATTGGTGTATACTGTTTGACATTAAAGTAATCATCAGGAAAAGACCGATGCAACATGTTTAGGTGACTGACATTGTGTCCCTGTAGTTTGATTTGCATAAAATTATTTACAGCAAAGAAGTGGTTTTATAGATTAAATAAAACAGAAACAAACCTATATTTCACCAAAGAAATGCAAGTCGGCTGCACTTACAATTACTCTCACCTGAAGAGGATGCAAAATATCCATGCTCATTACAGCTGCTGGGTTGTTGCGACTGTCCTGTCCCAGGAGCTGGGTTACACAAAAACTACCCAAACAAACACACACACACACACACACACACACACACACACACACACAAATGTTTGGGTTGAAATAAAATAATCCATGATTTTTTTAGAGTACATGTGCACACAACTGATGCCAGCTAGTAATAACTTAAGTTGGTCCAACTTGAGTTGGTTGATTGCGCGAATGCTCCTTTACTTCGCTCTCCTCGGATCACCCTCCTCTTGCCGGATCGGTCACCCCGCTTTGTTCCGGGACCTCAAAATTTACAAATGAAGCACTACGCATAGTGTAATGTAACAACACACAGACAACACCAATTGAGATTTTTTAGTTTTGATGTTTATTTGTGGCGCAGTTACACATCAAGACTGTGGTGGGCAATGCTGGTGTCTTAAATTGAACAAAATAGTAGCAAATAAAACTACACATTTGCTTTGGTTTGACCTGAGGGTAAGGGCGAGAGAGGGTGATACTCTACATGTTAATTAGGGTGGCTATATGGCTCTATTCCACAAACTAGGAAACTGCCTACCTAGGCAGCATTTTACGGCATCATAGCCATACTCCCGATGATAAGGCTGTTCCAAAAGGTAGGCAGCTTTTGGTTCACTGCCTCCTACGATACCAAGACGTGGAAAAATTCTAAGGCAGCATTGCAGGTATTTTTTCAGAGAAGGCAGTCCCAGAGTAAGAATATGCATCCAAGATGGCAGATGGAGCAAGAGAAAATGCAGAATATAAAATATAAAACTGAAAATGTACCATTTGCATGCTCTCTGTTTTTATGATGATAAATTTATGACCATAATTCGTCAGTTTAGCAACATGGTAACACCAAACTCTTTTGAAACCATTTGTTGAACAGAGATTCCCCTGTGCACTTTGTAAGTAGCTCAAGGTAGACCGTTCCAAATCAATCACTTAAGAAGTTTCATTTCAGTAAGGATGGTGCCTAGAAGGCTCACTAAGTTTTGGAATAGAGCCTGTGAATCCAATTAAAACTGGCAGTTAATGTTTTCTAATGTGTTCACAGTTAGCAAATTTCTTTTTGTGTGAGGGGGGATATGGGGCGTTTCATTTTTGGCTTCCCAAGTTTTCAGACAGTAAAGGCCAAAGGCAATGGTGCAGTGGTGCAAGAAGTTAACAGCGCAGCACTAGGAATCTCGTCAATAGGAGGCAAAACTGGAGTAGGTCCGAGGCAGGAATGGATAGAACGTGTGGAATGTTTGAGTGGTTTTAAGAAGATCTATCGGCATGTTTCTTTCTGCTGGTCTTCTCGATCATGGTTTCCACCACTGTGGTTGTCTCTTCATAGCCCTTCACTTTTTTGTCAGGTGAGAGCTTCTCCACCGACTCCACTACTTCTACCTTCTCATAAGTCATGGAGTCAGGGGGGATGGAACTGGGCGATGGCATGGGTGGAAGGCCTTTGAAGCTGCTGGGATCGTCTGCCTTGCCGCCACGTTGGGGTGAGGGCTGCCTGGGGCCTGGAGGAGGGCTGGGGCCTTTGTCGTCATGAGGGCCTGGCGGTGGACTGGGGCTCGGTTCCGGTTCTTTCTTCTTTGGATGAGGCTCTCCATTTTTGAACTTTCCTCTCTCCCCATTTTCACCCTCCTTCCTACCTCCATCGTCTTTTCCCTTTTCTGGATCTGAAGGTGTGGAAGGGGTTAAGGGTGTTGGTTCAGATGGGGGGCTCGGGACAGGTGAGGGTGTACCTCTCCAGTACGGATCATAAGGCATTGTGCCATCTTGTATTGTGACATAGACGTGACTGGCAGATGGGGTGGTTGAACAGAAGCAAGGGTCCAGGTAGCTAGAGTCGCCTGTCACTAGTACATAGCGTCCCTTGGTGAAGAAGTCAGCGATCGGCTCTGGTCTCTGTACCCGCCTCATGCGGCCGCGTATGATGTTACAGAGTGTGTCGAAGGCCTTGCTGATCTGGGCACCGTCAGGCACATCCTCACGAGGAACATGCTCCTCATTTCCCACCCCTTGCTCCTCCATCAATCTTTTCTCGTCCTCTTCAAATTCTTCTGCTGGCTTCTCCTCAAGTCCACTAGCTCCTTTGGATGTGATCTCTTTCTTTTTAAACACTTTCTTAGCCAAGTACTTCTGACGAGGTTTTACATTGGTGATGTCTTGGATGACTTGGGTGATATCTGAAAAGTAGATATCAGACATGCTTTTAAAGAAATTTGGGTATAATCTTAGGGTCAGGCAAAATGACTATGGTTGTGTTGTAAAGAAAGAAAGAATTTCACTAAATGCATATGTAAGACTTTCGAAAATATGCTCTGGCCAAGGCATGAAACACTCTAAAATGACTGTAGAAACACTTCATATTTTTGCAGCGTCAAAGGATGCAATTTATTCTAAGCTGCCTTAGTGGGCAACTCTAGCGGGCATTCATGTAAACTTCTAATGCCAATTTTTGGCACAGATATTTGTAGTTAATTCTGTAGGTTTGTTACCACTGCAGCACAGAGTGCTCGCAAGTATACTCAATGTGTGGACTATGTGCTTGCAATGCACTGATGAAATGTCATTTCCTGGAACTGGCTTTTGTGAGTTAAGGGGTGTTCACAGCCTCGGATATCATGCCCATGAACCTACCACTCTCCTAACACTGAACGTTTGGCCCTGTCCCAAATGGCACACTTCATGTAAATTTGCAGTCTTGTGAACTTACAATGGCCACCATGTACATATATCCATGAAGTTCACAAGACCATAGATGGTCCCATTCATCTGTTTTACCCTTTGTGGCTGGCTGCTAAGTGCCCTTGATTTGCACTTCTGCCGAAACTACAGTGAGGCAAGCTTGCAGCAGACTTTTACCCAATGGTCAAAGCAGCACTACATTACGACATTGCGGACTCAGAGGAAGACTGCAAGGGTTTGGGGTGCCATTTGGGACAGGGCCTCAGATGCATACGGCACACTAAACATAAAGCAGAACTCTACGGGTGTTTCTCAAACGGAAGACTGCATCCTACAAAGGCTGCATATCTCTGCCGCCACGTCATCAAACGTCGCTGAAGGCCATCTCAATCGGAAGGATCCTTGGAAGGCGGCCTTCGTTTTGTGTCCTTCATTCAGCTGAATTTGAAGGATGCATGGGATGTATCCTACGCGACCTTTAGTCACCCACAATCCTTTGTACCCCTTACATTTCATGAAAGCAAACTGATGAAAAACAAGTCAGTACTGAGCTTGTCTGAATTTATTATGAAATCTAAGACAAAAATAATGTTTTCAGACATGAAAGGATAGATGTTATCTTTTGTTTTGGTGTAAATTACGTACTAAAAGCTAAACTGCCAATAATTTAAGCCACAGGGCGATTATAGACAGTTGTGATTCATTGTATTGCATTAATAGAAAGCCAAGTAATATAAAGATTTGTAATACAATGTTTTTTTCAAAACTAAGTTTTATTGGGGTTTTGTGTCATGATGGTGAGGGCAGGGACACGTGAGGTAGCCACGTGCACTTACTAGACCGTCTCATTCTAGTGTTTATATGCCGAGGAGGAGTCTAGCCTACAAGACTCTGAAGGACTGAACTAGGAAGGATGCAGTCTCAGTAGGATCCAGCCTTCCGTTTGAGAAACACCTTACAGGTGCTCCAAGAACCTACTGTGCAGCAAACTTTACGGTCCAGCAGGAAACAAAAGCTGTGTTTACAAGTTCCAGGACTGCAGCAATGAGAGCTTCAAAGGAGCAACTAAATACTGCATTTAAAAATGATTGTGAAGTTCACAGCTCAAACCCTTTAAAAAACATTGAGATGTTTTGTTTGAGGTACTACATTTAAATTTAAAAGACGTGTTTACATTTACCCAAGGTATACTGGAAAAGGATCATTTTCCAAGCTTGGCCGACCCTTTGGATTCCCAAATAATTTAATTTTACTAGTCCTCTCACATCTATAATGGAAGATCAGGTGAAGAACCTCACTGAGAAGTGAATATCTTCGGCTTATGCAGGTAAACAAGAAAGTACTGACAGTCTATATAGTATGCCAGTCTATAACTTTTTAGTATTTTTTATTTTTTTTTACCCTGCCTTATGGCAACAGACATTAGTCTGGCAACATTAGACCTTTACAGTGTACAAAAAGGATGGAAATTGATATTGATGA
>JAUZSZ010000115.1:3626467-3638507 GCA_034780575.1 Labeobarbus marequensis | reverse complement strand
CGAGAATGGCGAAAGCCATTGGTGAGAATGCCTCAACAAACACCTCGAGTAAAAAACAGATACTGATCAAAACCGGAACTGACAAGGCACAGCAAATAAAAGCAAGTCTGACTAAAGTTTACACAAAGAAATCGGTGTTTCAAAAAGGCCCTAATAATGTAGAATCACAATCTTTAGATGTGGACGTTAAACCTCTGACGCTGGAAGACCAAGTGTTAACTAGGTCACAAAGAAAGATGGAAGGCACCCCTTCACAGACTGCCTCTCCCAAATCCTCCACAAAGCGAGGCTTGGAACCACTGGTCACTCCCACAAAGCGTACTAGGACCTCAAAACCATGAAAATTGTGTACAGGTGTTCTAGAAACTCATGTAGAAATGTTTCATAAGAACAAGGGGTGCTGATGTGTTTCAGAAAATTATTTTTGAAGCTATTTTTTTAAGCTTGGCAGTACAGTTTCAGAGCTTTGAATTTGTCATCTGAGAGAGATTTGTCTTTGTTAGTTCAGGCAAAGACATTTTCCAGAGTTCGTTCTTTTAAGTGTCAAACTTTTTCCAGTTATGCTTTAAAGAAATCTATTTGTTTGTTGTGAAAAAAAAACTTTTCTTGATAGAGCCATTAATGTAAAAAGAAATCGAGAAATAAAGCTGATTCCCTTTAATGGGCATTTTAAATATGGGTTATAAATAACCCAATAACTCACTTGTTTATTTGACTTACATTGTATAGCTTATTATTACAACAGCTTGAACTATTGAACTAGATATTAAGGAATGATCCACAATTCTAAAACAATAATTTTAGCTAATTAAAGTGGCTTTGTAGCCTGAATAATGTGCCTTTTTCTTATCTGTATTTATAAGTGATTGAGGTTGCCTCAATAAAGCCTCATTCTTTTTGCACATAGATGAGAAATTTGTCCCAAACTTCATAAGATCGCAGCTTTTTTCCCTTTTGTTCTTAAATTCCATTTTGTCTTTTACAGCACTGAAGTTTAAATATGTAGTAGTTAATATTTTCTGTCTACCATTATAGAGTTTTGTTCCTCCTTTTAGAGGGTGACGTACATAGAAACTTGTACATACAGTATGTTCCTATCACTTTTGTTTAGATTGATTTTATGGTCTCAAATATTCATAAACTCAGAGAAAATTATGCAAGATTACAGGTTTTCTAAAACTGGATTAATTGGCAGGAAAATGTTTTTAAGTTCATAACCATAAGAGGTTAAATGTATTTTGTTTTTTTTATTAATATATAAAATTATATATTTTAATGGGTTTTTTTTTTATTTTATTTTTTTACTTTTTTGAATTTGAGGTATTCTGAAATGTAGTCTACATGAACCATCACCAGGACTGAAGACCATACCCCATTTATATGGTTTATGGGTTGTGCAAGTAGGAAATGTTATAAAAAAAGTGAATTAACTTTTGTTTTATAACTTTTATAAAACTAAACTTAACTTTTATGTGAATTAGGTTTTATGCATTTTGTTGTTTGTTGATGCATTTTCAGCTGTTAGGGCATTTTTGGATCTGCACTACTTCAGTAAATATGGGATGAGAGCAGCGGTGAGTGCTGTGGTAGTCTGGACAAGAATCAGTGCAATGATTTGACCTGTGTGAACAAGGTAAAGAGCAGTGCAGTTAAGGTTGCACCTTAACTGTGTAGTTTTATTCAGAAAATGCATGTAGAAGCCAGCATTGTTGTTGTTTTTTTTAGTTTATATATGTATACAACAAGAAATACATTTATGTAGAGTGAATCATTAATAATTCATAATTTAAGTGTTTGTTTGTTTTTTCAATCAGATTTGTTTGGCTGGATCAAATGTGCCAAAAACCAAATATTTTGTGGCTTAAACATGGTTTTGATAAAGGAGACATAGACACTCATATAATCACACATTTTAATGAATGAAAAAGGAGGAAGTTCAGTAAACATTTTGGTGGCGCTACTTACATTCAGAGTAACTGCAGTTAGTCAATGTAACTATCAACGTAACATCAGGAGAATAAACAGCAAGAGCTCTTAAATGTTTTATATGCAACAGCGACAGTATCTTTCACAATAAAGGTTCTTGAGTTCATGATGCGATGGTTGTGACTGGCACAAGGTTAGCTCAGCCCCATGCAATCTACATGAGAAGTCTGTAACCCATTCCAATGATTTGTCTGCACTGAAGCGATGACATTGACATTTCATTCTCAGTACCTCAATGTACAATAAGAGCAATAAGTATCCACAAAAGTCAAACAAAATATGCTGGAGAAACCAACCATGTGGAACAATGAATGTGTGGAGGATTAAATTCCTGCTAGTTCTCATCATAAGCAAGTAGTTTCTTTTGGTCTGTGCTTGATCACAGAAACCGTTAATAGCGGTCGGGGATATCGACTTACTATGAGGACTGGATGGTAGCTACCCTTATTAAATGCCTGGTCTTGACCTCTTTTTCCTCTTGGCTTTATTCACAACTCAAAATCAGCATACTCATAAATGAAATTTCTGCTTTCTATCTGGAAAGGTCTTAAAATAAATAATTACAAAATCAACCACAAATATATTTTAAATGAATTAAATGTGGTATTCACATGGAAGACATTTACAATTTTTAAGAAAAAAACTTCCAAGACGATCAGCACTGGCTCCTATTACAATAAGGCTAATAGGCTAATAATTATCTATGCTTTGGCCAGTTTCAAACCACTGTAGCCTGAATAAGCAATGACCGAATAAAATGCCAAAAGTCACCAAATTTCACACTGCTGTTTGATAGTAAAATCCTGAAAACACAAATTTATTCTTTAACATATAAAAATACTATACCAAAATGAAATACAAATATATATTAGAATCTGTTAAGCATTTCTGTATAAAGTGAAGGTCTAGGGAGTTAGGAAAAGGAAATCAATGCGGAAAAAAAAAACACCCACCGAAATTAAATGAAATAAGCCAAACTGCACTTTTTTATGTTTTAATTCTAGGATGACGTTCATGGCAATTTGCAAACCTTCATGAACGCAGTAGCTTGCAGAGGTAATACTGTAGGAATCAAAAAGAGAACGTGGTGGAATCTGGGAAATCATTACTGTTATGTCCGTGGGAGATGGGAGAATTGTCACTTCGAAGAGGTGTGTACAGTGTTGTGGTCATAACCCATAGTTATATTGTACCCCTCAAACAGTTTCAACACTGACCAATATAAACATTGCAGTGGCGTTGCATATTTAGCAGTGTTTTCGATAAGCGATGTTCTATTTTCTGCTCAGCAGTACTAATAACCACAATCCAGACATCACATGACAATGAGCATGCATCTTAGAAAACGGTGTGATGAGATCTATCTAGCGCTTGATTTCGGCTCTCCCTTACATTCTGTAGAGTTCTCTATTTGAGGTAATGGAATGACAAACACTATATGGAATAGATCGAATGGATCCTTTATTGGACTTTCCTTTTCTTCAGCTATCTCGATCTATCGAAAGTCAAGATATAGTAAAGGAGCTCCCCTCCAACAACGTAACTATGTTATGGCACCAGGAGCGTCGTAGAGCTCTTCACACGTTCACATGGAAGGCTGCTGGGTATTTTTGGCCCCCCATGTCGTTTATTAAGGATGTCATATTTGCAGTGGAATTGGGTCAGGGACACATGGAAGAGTCCCATGTGCCACCCACAACACAAAATGACTGGAAATATCTGGTAAGACAGCATGTCGTTCCATGCACATCTTGTTTTTCACGCATTTTATTTTACCAGCATGTCTCCAAGGATGTATTCTTCCACACAGATATATCATACATATAGTTTTATTCAGGCATGGTGGAAATGTGGATGTTCCTTTCGTCACCATTTTGAAGCCTTATGTGCTTAAATACACGTCCTGCACTGCAGAGAGAGTCAAAAAGACCATCATTTTCTTCTAATACGTGTGACTACTGTCCCGCTTTTGGGCTGAAACAAGCCAGGGGCCACCTCGCTCGCCTTCCTCTCAGCAGAGCTTGTGTTATTTTACCTTTCTGAAACCTTACCAAAGGACAAAAAGGGTTTGAAATTTCAGGCTGTGGTGGAAATATAAAGGGTTGGGGTGGTGGGGGGTATATCTCTGTATACCCAATGAAAGATGATATCTATTTCTGTTGACTTTTTGTGATGGCTCTTTCTGCGGTTCTGTCAGACTGTGATGAGGTGGTGATGCTAGTGGTTGTGTTCTACATGCACCCCACACAGCCACACTTGATGGTCTTTTCAACCTCCTCGCTGAAGGATGTGCCATCGCTGCACTCGAAAGTGTATTTCCTGCGCTTCATCCTTTGACTGGCGCAGCAGGAGCCGTTGTCGCAGGCGCCGCTGCACTCCACCCATGACACCATGCGTGTGGTCTGACAGATGGTGTAACCGCGCTGGACCTGGTAGAAGTCCCGCACTGGCTCCCCGTGGCACTCAGACTCTAAAACAGATGAAACGGCATGGAAGTCAAATTGACAATGAACAATTACTAACCAAATAGCATAGAAAAGACAAATGTAACCCTCTGGTATTGTTCATTTAGGAGTCACACTTGTGTTGTTCGCAGTCAAAACTGACTGGAGGCCATAATTGTGTAATTAATTTTATTTTTGTGAAATGAAGATACTATATTTTATTTCAATAATATTTTTTCCTTAATATTTTGCATTTTGAGTATAATTCATGTTACTAATTAATATTCATATCTAAATTGTGGGCTATTTTCTGTATAAAATGTAATATATATATATATATATATGTGTGTGTGTGTGTGTGTGTGTGTATAAGTTAAAAATAGAGTGAAAGTATTTAAATCTATTGAATTGAGACAGAATTGTTCCAACTTGTGGAAAAAAAAATCAAGAAAATCACCTGTAATACCACAGAGTAGCCATTAGATGGCTGTATAGCCATATATATTCAGTGCTGTGTATTCCTTAGTAACTGAGCAGTGTTTTCAGGCATACTTTTGGCACCCCTTCATTGCTGTGCACTTGTTTCTGCATTGTGGCTGGTTTGTAGATTGTACACACAAAAAGCAACTTTGTATTTTCATATTTTTGCCTATTTCTCAATTTCCTATGCTAGTCATTTTTGACTGTGAACAACACAAATGTGACTTTTTTACGACCATTTTGCTTTTTTGAGAAAAGAATGCTTGACAATGGGCATACGCCCGAAGGGTTGTGCTTATGTTTTCTTACCCTTGTCACATAACTCTCCACTGTAGCCCACCTCGCAATGACAGTAGGCATCTCCTGTGTCAGATATCTGACAGTGACCATGTTTGCATTGAAGCTTTCTGCATGGATTGAAGAGCTCTTCCTGCTGGTTGCACAGGGCTCCATGAAAACCCTCCTGGCATTCACAGCGATACGACTGCATGTCCATTGGAATACATCTCCCATGGACACACCTGTGTAAAACGAATGGAGGAATGAGAGCATTATTTGTTGCATCTCGGTCCGCTCTGCATATTTCACTTCTAGAATTTGACTGACTTGCTGCCCAGGCAGGGGTTCACCGAAGGCTGGTCGCAGTGTTGCCCACTCCAGCCGGGCTGGCAGTGGCATACGGGGCCTATGGCGGTGTTGGGTTGGCAAATGCCATGGAGGCAGTATATCTTTCGGCAGGGCTCACATCCGGGCACCACACCAGGTTTCATCTGGGTTTTGGTAAAGTCTTGTAGCTCGTTATTGATGTAAAGGTTCTGAATACAGCCGTGAAAACTGGAGCTGTTTTGGATCTGCCAGATGCGGGGAGCTGTGGGGTGGACGCTGACCGGCATGCCTGATTCAGCGAGAAGATGTTGTAAAAGCAGAGTTGGGGAGAGACCAGAGGTACACATGTAGCAGAACACTGATGCCACATAAATTCAGTTACCATTAATGATATATGGCTGAGTTCTATAAACCCTGCTCCTCAAGGTCCGTTGTCATACAGAGTTAGGTTATGCTCACATTTTATGTCTTTTTTGAAGCTGCCAGAGTCTGTTTTACATTATAATCCTACGGAGTAAACCATATTTTCAAAAAAGTCCTGAGTGCTTTTTAAAATGCCACCGCCGGCATCTTTTTCTGCAGCTCAGAACGTCTTTTCAAGTTGAAAAAAGTTCAACTTTTTCATAACAAAAACAATAAGAAAAATGGAGAAGGTAGCCGGTAGACAGATCGTACTAGTTTCAGAGCACAAGGAGTTGTATGATATGAGCACAAAACTCTATCCAGTCTAAAATATGCAGCAAACGGTGCATCATCCAGCTGGAGCTCCTGGATTAAACTTGTAAACACCACACTACTTCCTTCCCCGTATAATGTCGCACACCCACAAACATTGTTGTGAACTGACATTACCCTCCCCATTAAGTTCAAAAGCCAACCCAACAGCCAACTTTTTACTCTTTCTCCACATTTCTGCAGCACACAGCGCCAGGCAACTGTTGCAGCTGTTGTTATAGCAACAAAATACGCCCTCAGCTTCTATTTGTAACCAAAATGCTGCCAGCTTTTTATTGAACTAAAAAAGCGCTCGTCAACTTTTTCTTGTCAAAAAAGATGCCAAGTGTGAATACACCCTTAATCTGCAACTCTGACCAAACACATGTGAACAAGTTAATCAAGGTCTTTAGGATTACTGGAAAATTACAGGTAGGTGGATTTAACAAGGTTGGAGCTAAACTATGTAGGACACTGGCCCCTCTAGGACTGGATTTGAAAGAGCTTATGTACTGTTACTCTATGTAACAGTGGGGACACTTAATTTCTAGCGATTATCGTCAATCTGATTTCACAGATACTAATTAAACTCAACTGAGCTAGACAATGACATCTCTGAATTCAATAATGAAATGACTTTAACTGAAAATTGAGTGTTTAATCTTATTATTATACATTACTGACACTCTATCCTCCAATTTGATACTGTTAAGTGCTTTGACACAATCTGTATTGCTAAAAGCGCTATATAAATAAAGAAGACTTGACTTGACTTGTATACATTCAAGTCTCATTGAAGAGCCATGCAAGACTGCTGATATTCCATCATGATCAGGACAAAGAGTAGTTTGTATCACTTCACATTTCTCTGTGAGTTCTGGACTGGCTGTCCATCTGTGTGTTAGTGGTGGGGATTTTTTGGAGCCTTCAGTGTTTAGTTGTTATGCCAGTAGGTAGCGACAAGGAACTGTCTTTACAGATCAATGTATTGGTCAGCACTGTTAAACAATCAATGGCAGATTTGAGAGGGTTTTTTGAAATAATCTTTGTTTTTTTTCTTATTTATTTACATGCTTGTTGTCAAACTATGACTCTATATAAGCATGGCTGTGATTTGTTTGGGCATTCATCCATCTTGAACTGGACCATTTTAAATACTTGTATTTATCTAATACAAAGAATACTGTGATGTCCATTGTGTACTATTGCATATACTAGATAAAATATATTTTTTTAAATGATCAAAATCACCTGCAAGACTGAAGCAAACTAATGAAGGTATGAATATTATAGTGATTCTAGAAAAGTTCAAGAGCAATAGAGTGGAGAACATGTAGTATCTAGGTGGGTTCATAGGTGCACAGAGGTGATTGACAGTTTTGGACATTTATAGTAACTGTGATGGAGGCAGATATTTGTGGTGCACTCCTACCTCCCACATATAGTGGAGCTTCTCCCCTCAAGGGCTGCACTTTACCAAAGCTGTCCATGGTTGTTGGGATACCACCATCTATGGAAAGGTTCACCATCTGGTCAAAGGTCACCAGTTCTACGGTGTGGAACTGACCATCGTTGATGGTTTCAGTACTGTGTAAAACAAACATGAAAGACATCTGATGTGAAATTTAACTTGAATTGATAAATGTTTCATTTGTAGTCAGCTGAAATGTAGTGATCTGTCATCTTCATAATTAATAATGCCCCTGCATGCCAACATTAAATTTAAATTACAGCTTAATCTCCAGATCACCTGTAGATTGCATGACTTGGTTGGCTGCCAGGGTCATAGCTGACTTTAACATGACCTTCATGAAGCTCCACAGCAATGTGGTCATTGTCCCCATTGTACAGAAGAATGCCATTGTCTTCTGCGGTGGACACCTGAGAACAGAACCAAAATAGATCTATCTTCTGTAGACGAACAGAACAAATCTGACCACAGTAACCACCTAGTTTGCCAATGCCAAGAAATGGATCTTATCGCTACAATGGTTACCTGTTATACAGCGCTCCTACTAAGTGTACTAGTTCTGTATGCTGCAAGCCATATGAAAGATGATATACAATAACACTGATGAATTTCATTCAGTGTTCGTTTAAAGTCTGGTCTTTGTTGAATACCTGTAGCGTGATGTTAGCCTGAGGCCAGTTCTCCAGGTCACTCAGTAGCAGGTAGGAGTCTCGGTCCACAAAGTTGACACTGACCAACTTTTCACAGCGTGGTCCACCAAACCCTTCCAGGCATTGACACAGTGCATGGCCCCCCCGCTCCACACAGGGGGCATTGTTTTGACAGTCAGCCAAGTCGCAGAGAGAGCGCAGAGTAGATGGAACTTCACAAAGCTGTCCACTGCAGACAAAATGTTCCAGGTCACTTTTGATCATCTCAAATCTAATTGTAACTGATTTTCTCGGTCATGCATGTTCTTGTGCTCAAGGTCTGAATCACTGTTGTATATAATGGCAGACAAAAAAATCAAACAATATCTTAAAGATGACAATACACATAAAAAACAGCATTGGAACCCTGTAAGTTGTTAAGATGTAGACTGCCTAGACCAAGGGTCACTAAACTTGGTCCTGGAGGGCTGGTGTCCTGCAGAGTTTAGCTCCAACTTACCTCAACACACCTGCCAGGAAGTTTCAAGTATACCTAGTAAGACCTTGATTAGCATCTTCAGGAGTGTTTAGTTATGGTTGGAGCAAAACTCTACAGGACACTGGCCCTTCAGGATCAAGTCTGGTGACCCCTGGCCTAGACATTCGAAGCAGGCACAAAAATAACCCACAGTGCAATTACCAAATAATCTAACCTAATAATGATTAGCACTGAAACCAGTAAGTACACACTCACTTGTAAAACAAAGCAGGACCAAAAATGACTAATTTCAGCTGCTTGGACTCGAAATCTTGTTCCTTTTCATAAGAGTTGGAGCATAGACTGATTGGTAAATTGAAATCACTGCCCACATGCTCAGCTTACTCTTCATCACTACAGCCTGGTATAATTACTGCATTACTGCTGCTATTGCCCTGATCCGTCCTACCAGTCTCATGCAGAAGCAACTCATACCCTACCTAAAGAGGACAATACATCTTTTACTGACTGAGAACGATGGCCTCAGATATGCAGGCACAGACTTTCATCCCACAGTCCAAGTGTGCACTTAGAGTCACAATTAATAAACGCCACCCTGAGGTCCCCATCTGGAAACACTCTGTTCCTCTGCTGTTTTGTTGAGGTCCTGTCCATGAATATCACAAACAGCATAGGTGACAATAGAACAGCCTTGGCAGAGTCAACACCTCCTGGAAACAAGCTTGACTCAATGCTGAAAATGTAGACAGCCTCTAGCACCAGCTGTATAGAGACTGGATGTAATGCATAAGTGGCTCCAGCACCCATTCCACAAAAACCCTGGGTAATGGAGTCTCTGGGACAGTTGATCCACTGTTCCAAGTGCTGCATTGTTTCTCTTCTTGCTGAGGCTTTTCCAGCACTGGCATAGGTTTTCCCATGGTAGGCTAAGAAGTGTGATCTCTTGATATGAACCATCACACCCATCTGCCAATCCTCAAGTGCTGCTCCTGATCCCCATGCAGTGTTGAACAGACATGTCAGCCACCACAATCCAACAACATCCAGGGGACGTCCAAGGGAATGGACAATGACTCCTTCTTTTTAAGGCATCTACTTCAGGTTCAGAAGTTCCTCAAAGTGTTCCTTCCATCTCCAGACAATATCTCCACAGTTCTTTGTTCTGATAAACAATAGCCTTGAACAGAACATGCCTCTCCTGCCTAAGCTGTCTGATGGTTTGCCACAACCTCTTTGAGGCTGACCAAAAGTACTTTGCAATCTCGTCTCTGAGCTCTTCCCACACCCAAATTTTTGCTTCCACAACTACTGTTGCCACAGTCTCTGTCTCAAACCAGTCAGCCGTCCAACACAGTAAGGTGGTTATACCAGGGGGACCTGAAATTAGGTTGTTTTATTTTAAACTCTGCAAACTCTGTCTGGCAATATTTGTTTGGATTATAAATTCAACTATTACCAGACTTCTCTCTAGGCTTAGGAATGGGAATCTGAACATACTTTTGCATTTGGAACAAGTTTTATTCCAAACTGACTTGAAAAGTTTTCAAGGTAATTCATCAGTTCTCCTAGTCTTGGGCATTATTACAAGGGAATTAATAGGTGGTAAGAATTCTCAGCAATTTTGTGAGCTTGTTTCACATTTTTTGTATTGTGTACATCTGCTGAAAACCCTGACAGTGATGGCATTGCCCTCGGCCAGTGTTCCTCAGTCCTAGTATTAGAGGACCCCCAATGCTGATTATTTGACACACCTGATTCAACGGATTAGCTAACTGGTAGAATTTGAAATAAGAGAATTGTCAAATAAGGGAAACACCTACAACAGTGTTTCTCAACCCTGGTCCTGGAATACCTCCAACACGGCAAATTTTTATGTCTATTTGTACAATGCCTGAAAGGAGATCATTCATTTCATTGCACTATTCCAAATTCAGTAAATAAATGGCTTCTTAAAGTGTATGTGTATTAGGCTGTACACTATAAGAGACATGAACAAAACAATTTGATAATCACAATTATTTATGACTGTCAGTCAAAATAATCATAATCGTGACAGGTCTGTTTTGGAGTGACTACTCTGTAGTTACAACTCTTTTGTATCATGACAATCACAGACTGTCCAGTTAGTTCCTAAATTACCTTCCTCTGTATATTCTGGAAATGTAATGATGGTGAGTGCAAAAAGATAAGAGAAAGTTGAGCTTTTGCTCAAAAACTCAACTGAGACAACTTTTTATCCAAGATGACTTATGAATGGGAAGTACCACAACAAAAGCCATCCATCTTATGGAGATGCATAAGTAACATGAAAAGTGCACTCCAGCATACAAATTCACATCAAAACACATAACAAATTCTCAACTTCTTCACTTATTCAGCAAGATGAAATCCCTCCAGAGTTAGAAGTCTGCTGGAGTGTTGTCTGTACCTCGCAGGCTTGATGACCGACAATAATGAGAGGCAGGGAAATCTCTCTGAATGCCACACTCCAATCTTTGCCTGGATAACGAGCACTTTCTACCTCTATTTTACAAGTATCTCCAAAGTACACGATGTGGCAGGGTGTGTGATTAAGGTTCACTGCTAAGAAATTGGTCACCAGTTGGCAAAATGATGTTAAAATGTAAAGATATTGGTGTATAGAACTGACCTGTAGCCCTTGGGGCAAACGCAGGAGTATCCGTTAACCTCGTCCACACATTGTGCCCCATTCTGACACCTGTGGTCCTTACAGTCGTCATAGTTCACACTGCAGTCATCACCCACATAACCAGGTGCGCACATACACCTAAAGAAAACACACATGTACGCAACCATTGTAGAGCCTTTTGAAAAAATTTGATCATTTGGGTAATAAAAAGGCTGTTATTTGGCTGCTAGGTCAAATGAGATGTGTTTACTTTGGGCCAGTGACTGTGATGAAGCAGGTGGACTGGTGTTTGCAGGGACTGCGAGTAGAAGCACACATGTCCTCCATATCCTCACACATCTCTCCTAGACAAAAATCATTTTGGAGAAAATCAACAGCAGTTCAGATTATGAAAAGACAATGCAGAAAAGCTGAGCGGATGTGGCGGAAGACGAAACTCGAATTCACTAAAGCATCTATAAAGACAGCCTTTATGCTTTCAATTTGTAACTAGCCACAGCTAGACAGACCTACTTCTCAAACCTTATAAACAGTAACTTAAACAACACTCGCACTCTTTTT
>JAUZSZ010000115.1:3418979-3429087 GCA_034780575.1 Labeobarbus marequensis | reverse complement strand
TTTAGACATAAACGGAAGATTTGAAATGGGTCTGTAATTTGCCAGTTCATTTGAATCTAGTTGTGGTTTCTTAATAAAATAGATGCAGAGATCATTTTCTCTTGACTTGAGAATCACACTGTACATGTCTGTTGATTTTCCACAGTCACATTTACCAACCTTGTTTCTAGGACCAGAAACGACCTCCTACAATGTAAGTCACTAAAGCTGTTTTTACAACACCAAAGACTTTGTCGTTGAATGTCATTAGTCTTTGCGCAATGAGTCACTTATGGGTATTTCTAGTGCTGTCACTGTAATGTTATTGGTTGACTGCTCATGTAGACATATCTTGCACTCACAGATGACATAAATTGCTGGTAAATCTAAGATATCATTCTAATTTGACTAGAAATGAAACTTACATTATTCTGTTGGAGAATGTTATATAAACTAGCAGTGCCAGTGCTCTTTTCCCACTATTGACAGAATTTTATGTCATTTCTGACACAATGCTTTCCTACCATGGAATGATTTTTTTTCAGCAGTCCATGTTTTGACTGTTGTCCGGTAGGCAGTGCTATTACGCATCTTCTGAAAGAATACAGAGTCTTTGAATGAAACCACAGATGAAGAAGCAGCAGAAACAAGTGATAGAAGCATTGTTGATGCACATGTAAAATAATATAATCATCAAAAATTAAACAGCACATAAATCAAAATGGCCTAACTTAGCCAAATGAAATGTTGAGCTTATGAAGAGGTATAGGAATGTGCAAGGTTTGGAGGTGTTGGTGGAAGCAGTCCACACCATCTTTGTTTTGATCATTATTCTGAACTTAATCAAAATCTTTGACAAGAATATGATTTTCTAAGCTTTTTGTTCAAAATGTTTCTTTTTATGAAACATAACCACATAAAAGTATTGATTTAAAAAGAATTAATGAATCTAGAATAAAATATTGTATGCTGTTGTTGTACAAAAACACTGACAGGGAAAGAGTTAATCATCAACCAGATGAAAGATCTATCAGTATATGATTTAAGCTCATACTGCACAAATTTCCAAAATGTTATTTTGAATAATAATAATAATAAAAATATTATTAATAATAATGATCAGTTTTCTTGTTGCAAATAAACATATCCAGCATCTCTGGTTCCCTAATAATGAGACACTGTGTCATGGCACTAAAGCAGATGAGTACACATGCCAATTTCCATTTAGCTGAAAATGACATGATGATGTACATTTACATTTACATTTAGTCATTTTGCAGAAGCTTTTATCCAAAGCGACTTACAATTGGGAAATACATAAAGAGATTCATCCTAAAGAGGCAGACAGGAAGTGCTCATAATACCAAGGTTTAGGCATTGTTCGAAATAATTACAAGCTAGAAAAGGAAGGAATAAATAAAGAAAACTTTTTTTTTTTTTAAGATGAAGTCAAATAGTGTTGAAAGAGATGAGTTTTCAGCTGTCGCTTAAAAATTGTCAGGGAATCAGCATTCCGGATTGGGATGGGAAGATCGTTTCACCAGCCAGGAACAGTGAACGAGAATGATCTGGAAAGTGATTTTGTACCTCTCTGTGATGGTACCACGAGGCGTCGCTCACTAGCAGATCTCACTAGCAGGGAATGTAGACTCGTAATAGTGAGTGGAAGTAGGCAGGTGCAGAGTCTGTGGTTGTTCGATATGTGGTAATGCATGTTAAAAGATTCTAATTTTCTGAACGAGATACACAGGCATGACCAAGGCAACGCAGCATCTTGTTCCCTTCTCAGGAACCAGGTTACATACATAACCTGAGACTAGGGCTGGGCGTTCATTCGATAATGAACGCGATATTGCGTAGCTTGTCAGTGAACTACGGCTCCCTGTATTAAACGCCGCTCCATTTGAAAACAGGTGATGGGGATTTAGCGCTAAGCAAGGAACCAGATTTACTGACAAGATGTGCATGCATATCACATGAGATATATCGCCCAGCCCTACCTGAGACATTTCCTTTTGAATAGAAACTTTGATGCTGTCATGGTGTTGAGACAATGGGAATGTTAATACCCAAGCTGCCAAGCCAAAGGAGGATGCCTGCCCCACAAGGCTGTGAAACTCTGGCACAGATAATTGTTGATTGCATACAGGACCTAGATCAACCCCTGGACCCCAGGGCCTGGATCAGGACCAGGATCTGAGACCATGGGGCTGAATCCACATCCAAACTGTAAAACCTGATGAAAGTATGTGGCGATGACTAGCCTGCCATAGCACAAACGTCATGCAAAGGTGCAACCCTGGCAAGAAGATTGGAAGACACAATGCTGTTAGTGGAGTGGGCCCTGACTCCTAGAAGCAAAGCCACCCCACATGTCTCATACGAGAGGGTGATGTCATCTGTGATCCATTGTGAAAGGTACTACTTAGTGACCACAATACCTCAGTTGTGACCACCAAAACAAACCAAGAGCTGAGAGGGTTTACACCACTGGCCTGGGCAGTGGACATAGATCAGGGGTGGCCAGCTTTGGTCCTGGAGAGCCACAGCCCTGCAGAGTTTAACACCAACTCTGATAAATACTCACCTGCTTGTAGCTTTGACTATTCCAAGAGCCAAATCTAAGCAGGAGGCCTACTGACAGAGCCTGCATGTCTCCTAATCTTTTGAGTGTGGTCAATGCTAAAAGAGCTACTTTAAGAGTCACCATTTTCACTGAAATGGAGCTTCTGCTAGTGCCCTTTGGAGCAATGTCAGGTCCCAGGATGGAACTCGTGACTGGCAGATAGGCCTCAGCTGTCTGCCACCACACAAGACCTAAGACACCAAAAGGTGCCTCCCAATAAAAACTCCATCCAAAGTTATCTGGCTAGCAGAAAATACCTTCAGAGTGGCAGGAGCCAGGCCCACAGAAAAGCATACTCCAGTGCTGTACCAGCCGGGCAGTGAACTGGGTTCAGTTGATGTTCAAACCACAATGCAAAGCACTGCCAGTTTAGGGCATACTGTGTCCTAGTGGAAGGAGCTCTGGCACTCAGGATTGTCTCAACAACCTCGGTTGAAATACCGGAATCTATGAGCTCATATCCCTTAGGGGCCAGAATAAAGGTTCCCAAATCCCCAACTGCGGGATGTAGAATGTTCCCTGAACTTGGGACAGAAGGTCCCACTGGATGGGATTCACCAAGGGGGTACTTTTCAGGAGAGATATCAGAATTGAGAACCAGACTTGGGCTGAAGCAGGTGGACTCTGTCTTGGCAAACCCCTAGCTAGAACTCCTAGGAGTTCAGCAATCCTAAAGGAAGGTGTACAAATGAAACCTTAGATGGCATCCAGCCATGAACCAGAGGGGACAGTGAGTTCACTTCTGCTTTGTCATACCTCTGCCATATGGACTCCACTACTTGTGGATGGAGTCTCTGCTCTTAGTGCCTTAGCCTCTGCCTCAACAAGATGTGTATCCCCAAAACTGACATGCCCTGGAATGTGAATTGACCTCAGGTAGAGTAGTTTGGTTTCTGCCCAGAGCAGGATCTGCTGTGCCTGCCTAAAAAGGATGCTCAAATGCAGCCTGCTCTGGTGATTGATTTAAAAGTCTATCATAGTGTTGTCTGAGCAGACCAACACACAGTGGCTCTTCAGTTGTGGAAGGAAGTGCTTCAATGCTAGAAATACATACATTTCTGAGCCTTCAAAGATAAGGGTCCTTCCAAAGGCCTCGAGCTGGGCGGCCTGTGAGAGAGGCATCCGTCATGAGTGTCTTGCAATGGCAGCATGCCCTGACAGCAAGCAACTGGTTCAGGAACTAAGCTCTCTTCCAAAGAGGGTCACAGTCCTGTGTTATATAAGTGCCAGTGCATTAAATTGTTAACTGTAAAAATGTTTACCAATATATAATTTAAAAGTTGAAAATTTACTAAGATTGTCAAAAGTTTATTGTACATGCTTAGTTTATTTATATCCATGTGTCCTGTTACTGATAAATTATTTAGAAGAGTGAAACTCCTTCAGAACCTCTCTGTCCCACCATGCCTGCACTTGAGTTGGGGGTGAGCTCCATTAACAGTCTTCATTCTTATTAGAGATGCACTATACTGGATTTTTCTGATATTCGATATGCCAATATTTTTAAACTAATTTTGGCCAATAGTTCATGTCAGTACTGAAAACAACACCAAGTATCTCCTGTACAATAAATATAAATGAATTTTAAATTGTCTTAATCATACATCTAATAAAAATTGTCATATTTTTTTCCTATTGGGCCAATCTCGATTATTATATTTTAAAACTTTATCAGCCAATTCTTATATTGTGCTTATAATATACCCTAATTCTTATTGGTTATCAGTTCTATTGCCAGTGGTCATTATTTCACATGACACTGGAAAGCACCATCTCTCCATAGTAAATGAATGGGATCATGTTGCTTTGTTACTGTGTATCTCTGGGGGTTTGAACAGGTCTTAAGAAAATAGGCAGAAAAACTCATTTGTTGTGTTGATGTTCTTTCTGAAGAAGTTAAAAGAGAAGAGTGAATCCTTTTACAATTGATGATGTAAATGATTATTTATTTGCAAAGGATATCTGGTCGTCTGTACGGAGACACTGATGATACAATGAACATGACAAGTTCAGCTACATTAAAAGATCAAACAGATTCATAATTCCTGATTCTGATGTGTTTTATCTCCACCAGATTACCATCACCTCACTCTGAATCTGAACATGGTGAATCAATGCATCTGTCTGTCTGAGAGCAACAGAGCGATTACTTACAATAACACTTGCACTTACATTTACACAGAACAGCCATATTCTGATCACCCAGAGATATTTGATCATTGGTCTCAGGTGTTGTGCAGAGAGAGTGTGTGTGGACGCTGTTACTGGGAGATTGAGTGGAGTGGGAGTGTGTTTATATCAGTGTCATATAAGAGCATCAGGAGGAAGGGATGGGGTAATGAGTGTGGATTTGGAAATAATGATCAGTCCTGGTGTTTTTGCTACTCTCCCACCATTAATTCATTTGCACACAATAATACATGGACTGAACTCCCTGTAAAGTCCATCAGCAGTAGAATAGGAGTGTATGTGGATCACAGTGCAGGAACTCTGTCCTTCTACAGCGTAGAACTCTGACACAATGAGCCTCATCCACACAGTCCAGACCACATTCACTCATCCGCTCTGTCCTGGGTTTAGGGTAGATGATGACTCATCATTGAAACTGTGTCGATGCATCAGAATAGACTGATGAGAGATTTTTAGAGTTTAAGCTGCTTGATAAATCAGTAACAGTGAGTTGTTATAGAGCAGGGGTGCCCCTGTTATAGAGTGTCTGGTAGCACTATAACATAACATGAGGACCATTTAGCACTTTTTATTTTTGTTTGCATAACTATTATGAACTCATTTACATCTAAACCTGTGAAATCATCATCTTCCTGGAGTAATAATTACACTGTATGTTGTGTTTATCAGTGTAGGAGTGCAGAACGTAAATGAAAAAGGACAAATTTCAGATTTCATATGAAATCTTCACTGACTCATTATCGAACCTCCAGAGAGCTATGAGATCAGCTAGGAATGAATATTTCTCAAATATTGACAAAAATGATAATAAACCCAAGATTCTCTTCTATTCAACTTGATATGCCATTATTAGTCCTCCAGCTCACATTTTCCCAGAGACATCTCTACAATTATGTATAGAACATCTTATTTTACTACAGTGATCACAAATTTGTCATCATGCTGTAATCTGCTTTTATCATTACTGTTTTTATCCATTCACTGTATGTGGAGAGAGTTCGAGTTATCTCCCTGGTAACCCTTTTAATTTTAGACCTATTTCTAATCTACCTTTAATTGCTAAGATATTAGAAAAAGTTGTGTATATGCAATTACAGGAGTTGCTGGGTACTAATTCCGCTAGATATATTTGAATATATATTAACCCTCAAAACATTGAGGGTTTCTGTGTCACAGGTTAAGGGAAAAGGTTATGGGTTATGAAAATATTATGAAATCGTATTATGATCAAATGTGATTAAAATGTTGATTAGATTATCTTAATCATGATGTTTGTGAAGAAACTGAAACATATTCTTTGTAATATTAAAACATTTAAATGTATTCATAGTGGGCAGATCTGTAAAATGTTTCTGTTGTATTCTTAGAATATTTGTGACAAATAAATAAAGAAGATGCATAGGCAGACATGTACGGTGGCCAAGAGTGCTCAACGCACTGCAGATAGAAAAAAAACACCTGCAAATTAAGAACACAACTTCATCAATTTGACAACATACGCGTTGCAAATGCTCACAACATAAACAAAGAAACGCGCTGCAAATACTCAGAACACAACCAAGCAAAGAAACATGCTGCAAATAAAATTCTTTATTTGTTTGCCTTGTGAGCATTTACAGCACCTGCTGTCAAACTGAAAAAGATGTTTTCTTGATTTGCGGGTGCTTTTTCTATTTGTGTGTGTTTTCTGAAGTTGCAGCGTGTGGAGCTCTCTTGGCCACCGTAGACATGTCTTGATATGTATTGATATATACGTGCATGAATATGTGTAACAAATAAAGATGCATTGGCAGACATAGCTTGATAAATTTTTCTACATCTACATGTAACGAACAAAGATAACTCGTAAACAGACCGTTTTTCTCTGTTTTTATTGACATCAAAACAATATTTCAAATACATTTTAAAAATCAATGACATATGCAATAATGCATTGTTATATTAAAAATGTTAATCTGTTAGCCAGATGGAAATTATTTTGACAAACTACACTGCAGTAATTGTGGAATTGTCAGTGAATTTGAGAAAATTGTTGATTAATTATGTTCAGTTCACAAAATGTTTAATATCTGTAACAATTTAACAGAAGGATTATAATATTCTTTGTCTAATTTTGCTCAATTTGCCTTTCGTTTCAGACCACACATACCCTCTCACCCTTATACATTTATGCAAACCCAATTGCACACAGACGTGACCTTTAACCTTGTACCCAACTTATCGTTAACAATGTATTTTAGCTTGACTAAAATAAAGCTGCTAATTCTTTTGAACTCACACATGAACTGCAACCTGCAACCTTCCCTTGATAAAATAAATCAACATTCACGTAAGTAAAATGCCTGAAATATTTTTTTTCTGTGATTAGTAATGTCTAAATCATGTAGATATTTTAAGCAGGTGAATTCTTTAAAACATGTAAGTATGATTGGGATTGATTTGCATTGAGATTATTTAGCCCAGAAAATAATCAGCCCCCCACCCTCCCTACAAAAACATTTAAAAGATAAAAAGAAACACTGATTTTCTTTCTTTTTTCCTATATTTGGATCTTTGAGGGTTGAAATTTTCAGGATGTAACTCTGAGAATTCCAGAGGCCCCACCTCTACAGAACTTTTTGTTTCTGCATTCAAATCATCAGAGAGAAAAAAGGTCCCAGTTTATATTAGGTGGCCTTAACTACTACTTGCATTTAAATTAATCATTTGATACAATGCTCTAATTGTGTACATAAATGTTTTTACATTGTACTTATATTTTTAAAAATACCTGCATGCAATTGCATCTGTAATTGATTTCTGTAATTACATTTATAATTACACTGTTGACTCATCCCTTACACCTTAACCCACCCTTAAACCTACCCATACCACCAAACCTATCCCTAACCTTACCTGTATCCCACCTCAATAGCAGCAAACGTGTTTTGCAATGCAGTATGAATACAATAATACGTTGTACTTATTTTTTGATGTAAGTACATAGTAGTTAAGGCCACCTAATATGAAGTGGGACCAAATATTTTAATCTCATAACATGCCTTAAGACATTCATTATAATGAATACAAAATTGAAGGACATCAGAAATTGTCTGTGAGCCATGTATATTAAGTGCATATCAAAATAATGAGTGCGCAATAAACCAATATACAGTATACAGCCAGCAAACATATGGCCAGGACTCTGAAAGAATGAACTGTTTGTATAAGTAGCATTTTAGCTGAGTGCTCATTCTTTGGCATAGAGAGATAAAACTGTGCTTATGTGTAGAGATAAACATGTATTCATCTCAGAATAATCTACAGTGCAGCCTTTAGTAATGCTGGCAGTTGTAGACTAGGAGAATTATAACAGATGAATAAAGGTGGTTGCTTGATGAATGAAAATAATTCATCCTTTTTGTCACTGGTCCAGCTTATAGTTGTGTTCTTTTCTCACACATACATGAAAAACCCTCTGCATACGGACAAACAGATAATGACCACGGTACCAGCTCAATAACAAACCATAATTATAAACCTTGAGTATATTCTGTGGCAGGATCATAAACTTAAAAAGAGGAGAGGATGCTCTTCACCCTGAAACTCTTGGGAAAGAACAGTTCGAAATCATAGTTCAAGGGCAACGTAAAGTCAGGTGTGTGGAGGACAGGCTCAGCAATCAATTCTTTTTTGGTATTTGACCACTGCACTTTCTTGAGCTGTCCTTTTCAGCTCAGGTCTGTGAGTGGGGAGGCTAGAGAGGAGAGGTTAGGGATAAAGCATCGATAATATCCCTCCAACCCCAGAAAGGTACATACCTGGCTCTTAGTCTCAGGATAGTTATGGACTGCTGTGATCTTGTCTTCCTGAGATTTGATGAGGCCCCGACCAATCCGATATCCAAGGTACTGTGCTTCTGTGAGTGGACAACGACAGCATCGAGGTAAGCAGCTGCAAAAGTGAGACCTTGTTCCTGTGCTCAAGCTTCCAGTAAGGGCAGCAAGACAGTGAGGTCCTGGATCCAGTCATTTCTTCAACAAGTTGATATGATAAATCTGCTCCATTTGTCGCACCCTCATTCGTTCCACCACATTGTAACTTATGGGCCCTGCCAGATTGCCAAGAATCTGGCGTTAGCACAGTACCTGTTCTCCGGGATGGAACTCATAGGGCTGGACCTTACGGTTGCATGTCTGCTACTGGGTATTTTGCACTTCTGGCATATGCTCCCTGACTAGGGGCATTACCTTCTCAATACGCTGCCTCATCTCTTGAACCAGTGTAGTGAGATTGTGAATGAGGCGCAAACAAACACAAGTGCTTCAATTCCCCAGAGGGGCTTTTATTGTACAATGGACATTGACACGAACCTCCAGTGTGCAAATATGATAAGTGAAAAGTCCCCTTCTTCGGTGCTCCATGTGAAAAGTTAGCTTAGCAGTAGCCGTGGGTCTCAAGATGGTGACTCAATCCGCAACTGTGGGAAAGGAAAAACAAATGTTAGTCTTGTCATTCTTATTGTTGCTCTCCTCGTGTTTGTAGTATGTCCTCTTTTATATGGCTGTTCTGATTGTGATTGTGCATGATTGGCTTTGCCAGGGGCGATGCTGATACTGGCATGGACAGCATATTTGACACAAGCATGGTTGCTGCAGTAATACCTCCCATTTTTAGCCTTACTTTGCCTCAGCAGAGGGCTGCATTTGGTCCAGTCATCTCTAATGTAACCATGACCAGTCTGACACCAGTACTAGTTGTAGCTGTATGTTACACATGGGTGATCATCCAAACATCTCTCTCCTTTAACCATGATGAGTGAGTGGCCTGAGTAACACCTGTAGCCCTTGAGTTTGTCCTGGTACAAGCAGGGAAAGGAACGGTAGGGTTTGGTTTGGTTTTATCTGCTGAGTTGTATTGACAGCTGTCACTGGTGTCAGTGATGCTTGAGCAGAGCGATCCATCAGATTATCAGTGAATCCAGGCAATACTTTATTTTGGGCACACAGCAAATGATGATGATGATAATAATAACAACAGTCTCTTTCTCTTACAGGTTTGATGGGTGATGAAGTGGGCAGCAGAGCACACCTCAGCAGATGACTGGAACAACAGGCAAGTAATGCAGGTAGACATCCATAAGACAAACAGGGTAACACCAGGAGAAGACAGAAGGAATAACTTCAGGGAAATAATCATTGGAGTCGCTGGGAACAATGGAGTGCAAGTTAGAGAGTCTTTCCTTGTTCAAGCCCAGATGAAGGCTGAGACTGA
Organism: Labeobarbus marequensis; assembly: GCA_034780575.1. Lineage (NCBI taxonomy): Eukaryota > Metazoa > Chordata > Actinopteri > Cypriniformes > Cyprinidae > Labeobarbus > Labeobarbus marequensis. The sequence continues at coordinate 3,419,039 of JAUZSZ010000115.1, read as the reverse complement.
GGTGTGTGCCTCTACAGGGAACTGATGAGGTGAGTAATTGATGTCAGGTGTGTGTGGTCA